>VZRW01007699.1:257426-295783 GCA_013398125.1 Aegotheles bennettii | reverse complement strand
GCCCGCCTCCCGCCGGCTCCGCGGCCCCGGGCTGGCGGGGCGGCCCCTGGTAGTGCGTAGGGACGGTGGTTTATTGCGTCACCCGTACGTGCACGCGCGGCGCTGCGTTCCGCGGGCGGCGGCGCACGGTGCCGGTCCTCAGCTGGAGCTGCGGGCAGTGACCCCCCCGCACCCCGCACCCCGCACCCGGCCGGTCGGACAGGGCTCCGCCTGCTGGCGCCACCACGAGTTCCAATCGAGCACTGGGGAGTTGAGGCGAGCGGCGCTGTTGGGGTGCAGCGTGCCTCGGGTGGCAGTGCTAAAAACCGGGAATGCTTCCCTGTTGGTAGGGCGGGGTCTGATCCGTGCGTGTGGCACTCGGTCACGCACAGGTAGCACGGTGGCGTTCGGAAGAAGGGCTGCTGGTGCAGCCAGCTCAGGGACAGCAACAGAAATCCTGTCCCCTTGTAACCGGGGGAACCTGCAGCTTGGCCAGAGGAGCTTCACCTGAGCACAGAGGTGCCCTGAGACTTGACTTTAAAATTATTTAAGTGCTGCAAAACCTTGGAAAAAGGTATTCTTCCTTTGATATAAGTCTAATTTGTATCAGCTGCTTGTTTTAGTAAATACACACTCTCAAACTGATTGAATCCACATGGGGAGCTATAAAAATGAATTTTTGATCTATGAGTTTCATTGAAGGCATTAAAATTTCTTTTACGCTGTGGGGCCCTCAGAAGCGCTGCTGTTCTATAGCAACAAGCCGTACATTAGGTATCAGCAATCCTTGAATAAAGAAATGTTTAGGTGATGCAAAAGCCTTTGCAGCTACTCAAATTCCATGTCACCAGAAGGTTTTCTTTGACTCTGAAGAGAGGACATTGTTAGTTTTCACAGGTAAAACAAATGGTGTAATTTGCAGTACTTTACTGCACGTAAAGTTGGATTAGTGTGGAAGAAGGGACATAAAAATGACTTCCAGATGTCAGACTGAACTTGCAAAATTGAAAGAGAAAATGTCTTGAGATACTGTAATCTGAATTCTCTGGTGACTTTAATCCTGCAAGGTATTTAATGTCTATTGAAATTAATTGTATGTTATACGCTCTCAACTTTCTGGAATAAAGATCTAATTTTTTATTTCATCTATTCAGATCATATTTAATACTCTCAATGTGCTTTCAATCTTGGTTAAAGGCCTCATACAATAACTGCATCCACTTCTATTCCTAAATTAAATATATATTTTATAACTCTCATTTATGAGTGGATTTACTTTGCAGTGAGAACATATAATGCGCTAAGGCCTACTCAGTTTTATCCAGGATAATAAAAACCTAACTCTGCTCCTTATATAAAAACTCTGAATACGATGGAAAGGCTGAATGAATAAAAATGTGGACTTTCGTCTTTCTCCCTGTAGGAAGGCTGGGCAAGATGGTGCCAGAAGGGGTCCCTCCCTCTGCTCCTGCAGCAGTCCAGGGTTATCCCTGTGGGCTTCATGTCCCAGGGAAGCTCCTTGTTCCTGCATGCTGTGCCCTTGAGTGCGTAGCACGTGCACTTTCCAGCAACCTACAGGTAGTCTCACTCTGGCAGGCTGCAAAAAGTATTTTGCTATATTGCAGGCACTCAAAACTGAAAGCCTACAACAAAACAATAATGTCTTAAGGCCTACAGATACTGTAAGGGGCCTACAGAGGGCTGGGCTAAAACCTAAACTGTTTGGACAAGGCTGGTAGTCTTGAAAGAGAGTTGTGTTTTAGCAGCCACAGTACCACTTGGCCTGGAAGCCAAGAATCACTCCCCCAGGCAGATGGTGCTGTGCTCATGTGCAGGTATTTTAGCTGAGATCAGGTCCACACTTTCTAATTGAATCTCCATTTATGTCTGCTACTGTGCTTTGGTTTTCATTGCAAAGTGCTCTTGGGATTTCCAGATTTCCTTTCAGGTTACAGTAATCTGGAGGATGAACTTCAAATCCTAATGGTCATTAAGTCTATGGGGTTAGGCTAATTCAAAATAGCCTCCTTGAAACTTTTTTAGTGTAGATACCTGGTCCCACCACCAGCTGCTTCTCTGTGAATCCTCCTGTCAGGTCACGCTGCTTGCTGGTGCAACATAGCATATCTGGACCAAACGCAGCATGTCTTGCAGTCTCCTAGAGACTTCAGACCCATCGTATGACTGGGGTTTTCATTACCTGATTGTAAAAAATGTCCTGACCAAAGAGACTTATCTCAGTCCAACTGCCACCTCCCCCAGGCACAGTTCAGTTCCGGAAACCACAAAACCACCTGGACACTAACACTTAAGTCCTGATATCCTCACATTAATTTCTTGTCATGTTTTTCTTCCCTAGTTGTGTATCTTCTTTTCACTTCTTGATGTTAGCCTTCAGTTTAAAACCAGTCTGTGTTTGCTAACCTTCTAGCAGCAAGCCTGTGTCCAAAAAGACAG
The DNA here is from genome assembly GCA_013398125.1 of Aegotheles bennettii. NCBI lineage: Eukaryota > Metazoa > Chordata > Aves > Caprimulgiformes > Aegothelidae > Aegotheles > Aegotheles bennettii. The sequence goes on along the minus strand of VZRW01007699.1, from coordinate 293,347 downwards.
CTAAAATCAATGTCTAAAACAGCACAGCGTTGGTAGCTTTGCCAAGCCTTGCTGGTAAAACCGTGCTGAGCCTGTTTTTCTCTAGCGGTCAGGATGTCAGTAACAATCGGGACCAAAACCAAAAGCTGCATTTTCAATCACTGCTGTTCTTTTCCTTTCTGTTTTATCTTTGTTTGTCTTGTTTTCTCATTATGGAAATAAAGCCAGAGTCCAGAGGGGAGACTCATTAACAGTCACATATCCAGCACCTCTCAGCTGGCCTTTTCTCTTATTCCCATACAGTCATTGCCATCTTCAGTCCAGGTTTCTGAATTGACATCATATGTTGGACATTGTGCAACTGCCCATTCATGCACTTTTGTGGCAGCCGCAGCTCATTCATTCAGAGGACAGCCTCCATCCAGCCTTAAAATCCTGGAAGTCTTAGCAGCAGTGCAATGTACTGCATCTCGTGCAGAGTGGAAGAGTGCCCATGGCACTGTGCTGGAGTAGAAGATACAAACCCTCTTAGGGCCATGCACTCAAAGGGCTTGGTGCCTTTTGAAAATGAATCTATCCCAGGTTACTCATCACACAACGCATGCTCTATAAAAAAGAGAAATGAAGAAATGCCGCTCAGTTGCAAAGAAAGCATGAACACAGTAGAAAACTCATGCTCAGAATTATTTTTTTTTTCAAATGTTTTAGCTGGCTTCACATTTTTCACGTGGTATCATAAAAACCTGCAGTATTTTTAATGATGGTGCTCTGGTACTTAGAATAAAGAATCAGTACTCGAACTTGCAGTTTTGTTTGAAGTTGCATGGTAGTAAGTTTGTTTCTATATCTTTGACCCTCATCCCAAATGAGAGACTAATCCTAGCGTGTTTGATCAGTGAGAATTAAGCTTCTAAATGTCATTGAGAGGCTCAGCTTGTGGCCCTAAATATGGAATTCTGTTAGGCTAGTTTTTGTGGAAGGTTTTTTGAGAGAGCCACCGTTTAGTAACATACAAAATCAATCAGTGTAAGGGATTAGCTAAAGTTACAATAGTTACTGTAGTAAAAACTCACTTGACTGGAAATGTGAGAAAAATTAAGTTATTCCTCTCAGGCAAAAATCTAAATTGAGCAAATACAGGATGATGAGTACTGTTTTTCCTCTAACAAAGACATGGACCAAGGAAGGTAGATACAGTATATCAGGCATCTCTGTATCACTGGATTTATACATAACCAAAATGCACTAAATACTGAAAATCCACCAGATGGCACACTAAAGCCTTGATACTGACAAGTGTGTCATCCAAGAGAATAGTAACTGCATGGCAGACTGAAAATTTAATCTGTTACAATATGCAGACTGTGCTTTGTTTTGTCAGCGATTATTGGGTCAATATTTAATAGCTAGGAAATGTAGTAGAGAAACATTAAGGGAAACAAATGGAATAAGACAGCAATTATGTTATTTTTTTTCAGCTAATAATTTGTCTTGATTTGTAGTGACATTTATGATGTCTGGAATGGACATCTCCTAGCAGTTGTGGACTGGCTAGATTTGCCTTTGGCCCTTGATTCTCCAAGTAGGTTGCTGCCTGCCAGGGAATGGCCGATATGGCTGGCGGTCAGTGTTGCCTACACTGTGAATCACTCTTCTGGAGATAAAACTTCTCATCTATACATACATTACTGAAAGGTCTGTATCCAAGTAGCTTCCTTGTCTCACATCTGTGGAAATGAGAGAACCTGCCATAGGATGAGCTGGTGCTGGCTGTGGTGACCCTCTCCAGCTTTGCTGTTATTTGAAGGCATAGTTTCAGTGGTAGAGACACCATGACCTGTGGAGATCTTGGCTGTTGGTTTGATACTGAGTCTGTCCTCCATGTTTCCAGCCAGTGAGTGAAGTGTGTTCAGATACTGGCTGAAAGTACAGCAAATACTGTAAGAACCTGACTTTCCATGTATGCAAGAGGTGATGTTGCCACAGAAGCATGGGAGAGAAGAGCCTATGCCAATGTAAAGAACAGTAATTGTAAACTACGGCATTGTAAATGCTTCTGACGAATTGTGCTAACAAATGGGATGGATGCATGGGTTGTAAATGGGGTAAATGAGGTGTCTCAACAATCTGTCTGTATTATTTTGCGGTTCATACTCTGAGAAACTTCAAGCAACCCTGTAGCCCAGCTTTTTTAAAATTGTCAGGAAAGATAGGAATTAAGGATCTACAGGGGACTGCCTCCAGAAAAGCCAGCTGCTATTAATTTCAAGAGTAGAAAATGTCTTTTTGCCATCCTACTTTATGACTCCTGTACTTCAAGATAATACAGAAGATAAAATAATCTTGTTCTACTAGTTTTTAATAAAATGAAGAACATTCAGACATTTAGACCTAAATTGTATAGTATTATATAGAAACTAGTTTTTGCTGAGACAAAGAAGTTTTTAACTTGCAGTGTCATTCCGAGTTTTGCTTCTCTTACCATATTTTCTTTTTTAATGGAAAACTGTTAATTCTTCAGGCCTGGAGAACAGGTCCCTAACCTAAGGGGTTTGCCATTTAAGATAGATCCAAAGTAACCACCCATTTGAATGAAAGATATTTGATTATATCTGCTGGACTGTTTTAAAACTAAAGCTCCAGTCCTGCAATCTGATTTTTGCAAGTGAGTTTCAGGAGAGTTGATGCTTGAGAAGTATTAAAAACAAGGATGAGGCATTCAGTTATATGGGTATTTTTTTCTTTTCATCCACAGACTTCAACAGATGATTACCTGTATTTATGGTAAGAAATTATTCTGTTTTCTTTAGTCTATATTTTCTTCTACTGTTAAAGGTATATGCTTTTCTATTGAAAGACCAGAAAAACTGAAGCGTTTACCCCAAATGGAATGGAGAGACAATTCTTTTTTGAGGTTAAAAAATATGATTAGTTTTTGTCTTGTGACGATATGGTTTTGTTTTGGATCAAATATGGACTTGTTTGGATATCATCAAAAAAGTTATTCTCATCATATTTCCAACCTACAAGAGAGAAAAAAATACCTCTAATCAGGTGTAAACTCTGTTCTTGTATTGTAAACCAAAGATGCTGAATAAGAATCGTAACATTTGGCTGTTTATTCTGTTTATTGTCAAAAAATAGTGGGATACCTTTTCTAGGAATGTCCTTTCTTAAAGATAAGATTTTAATTATTTTCAATCAGTATGTGTTATATAAAAATCTGCCTGAAAGATGAAGTAATTCTTCCTCTGTCTCTGCTTGAAGACAAGCATGAAAATAATGGCATCAGTGTAAAACAATTCCAGATTTATTATTTTTCTACTACCCTTGTCAGGCAGTGTATACTACTTCAGAAAATCTTTAATGTAATTGATTTTCTTAGAAGAGCCGAGCCTTTGACTATCAATACCAGCATTATCTACCTTCAGGCAAATAAAGGATAGTAGTCATTATTCTGAGTGGATACTGAAGAGCTAGATGTCACTAGTTGCGTTTGTGTACAGCAGCTCTATCTGCTGAAGCAAATGCACCTGCAGTAGTGTAGGTGATCTCCAATGTACTATGCCTACAACAACTCTTATCTTGAAAACTGCTTGAGTGTCATTCACCTCTGAGTGATTGAATGCTAGGTATTACTTGATGCCTGAATACTATCTTTGAATGGTAGGGCTGAAGAATGATTTTGTCCTTGCTTAACTTCCTGCTGAGTACTTGGTTTAGTTTGGCAGCTCACAGGGTTCTCATTGAACTGGTTCAACTGCTTACCATCACATCCATCCACCCACACACGAAAATCCCAAGATAGCAGAAGTCATGGTTATAGTAAAAAAAAAAATCAAAACAAAACCACCCGAAAACAACAAATCACACAACTAAAGCAAAACAAAACATGAGAATCAGGGACTCTTCTGTGAGATTCATGACAAAAGTACAATTTTAATGTTCTCTAGACTGGTGAAAGTAATAAAAAAACAAATGCAGTGTGGGCAAAATCCTGCTTTCATTTCAGATTCTCTTTTCACTTACTCAAATCCCTTAAGAGCCTGAGAAATTTCTGAAGTGCAGCATTGTCCTTTATGTAAATTGAAATGTGACATTAGTCACAAGGTTCTCATCATTATTTTTACCATCACCATCTTCCTGGAAGCAAATGAGATGGCAATAGTCAAATCCCAAGATATTTTTGCTAGTCTTCACTCAAGCAAATTTCAACTGGAGCCAAAGGAATTTGAGCCACAACAAGCACGGCATTCTTGCTTCATCAGAGAGGTACTCAAATGTGGCCTTCAACATTGCACCCATTCTACAAGACAAAGGTGTCTGTTTGGTAGAAATGTAGCCCTGGATTGCCACTGGACAATGCAGTTCTTTGCATTTGCATTCCAGTCCAACAGATAGTAAGTATCCTGCCAGCTCTGCCAGCACTGGCTTGCACACAGCATAGGCAGTTACTTGGGCACCAAATAGCTGGAGAGGAAATCACTTGTGTGTGGCGGAGGGATGGTGTAATGCCTGCTATGCTCCTGTTTGCTCTAGAGGTGAACCCCATGAGTTGACCTGTGTTAATGCATATAGTCAGCAATTATTGCTGTCATTTAAAAATGCACAAAAGACTATAAATATGAGTGGCATCTTTATGAAACCATGCTAACTTGGAAAATTGGTGTAGTTATTAGCATCATATAGAGCAATAAATTATTGTGAAGTGGTGGATCTGCTTCTGTGTGGGCCTTTGAAGTCTACAGAGGAATCTGAAGGGTTAAGAATACAGTATGAAGGTGCATCTGTTCTGTATGTGGGAATAACCTACTTTGTCTCTAGTTCTTATTTGTGCATAGTATACTGGAACTCTTTTCAAGTGTTTGTTGGGCCCATTCAAATATACCAAGTTGACTCTGAGTGAGAACTCTTTTCCTATTTCATTGTGAAAACAGATGTAACAGGTCGGAAAACTGGAGTGTCTTGACTGTGTTTTTTACTTTGATTTGCCAAGCCTGTGTTTTTACTTTGATTTCAGTACATTCAGGATTGGAACTTTAGAAGTTGTTTCTGCCTCTACTACACAGGATTTACATGGTAAATGAATGAGGCAATGGTTGCAATTTGTAGCAGGGGGAATTCTTTTTAGATATAAGGAAATCTTTACAGTTAGGGTTGCCCAGATAAGTTGTGGGATCCCTGTTCTTTGAGATACTAAAAAAAATACTTTGTACCAGATGACCTCCAAAGGTCCCATCTAACTTAAATTGTTCAGTGATTCTAGATTAAATGGAAGCTTCATTACAGAAAAACAAATATTTAGCAGTGACACAAACAGGGCCATGGTAGTCTTTTAAACCAGACTTCATACTAGTAAAAGCTGAGAAAAGCAGAACAGATATGACTGTGCCCTGCAGCCCTCAATCTGCCCTGTGGTCTGAGAAACTCTTTATTCATATATCTGCATGGTAGCCATTAGCAGATGCTTTCTAAATGCCCCAGGAAGTGCTTAGAAATTGCTCTCTAGCTGCAAGACAAGACAGTGTAAGATACACATCACTACACTACTCCTGCTCCAGGTACAAATAGAGGCCACTGCTCCATTGTGTCAGTTTGTCATGGACAGAGACTTCTCCAGAGACCCTGGTGGTTGTTAGCTGTACACCAGGAGTGTACACCACTGGTGAGTAGAGGGGAAGGATCACCTCCCTCAACCTGCTGGCAATACTTTATCTAATGTAGCCAAGGATACCATTTGTCTTCCTTGCAGTGAGGACATATTGCTGAGTCGTGTTCAACTTGGTGTTCACCAGTACCACCAGGTAATTTTCTGCCAAGCTGCTTTCCATTTTCCATCTGGGTGACCCCCCAGCATATACTACTGGTACATGGGCTTGTTTCTTCACAAATGCAGGACTTTGCACCTCTCCTTGTTGAACTTTGTGAGGTTCCTGTTAGCCCATTTCTCCAGGCTGTCGAGGTCTTTCTGGGTGGCAGCACAACGCACTGGCACACCAGCCACACCTCCTTCTTGTGTCTTGTATTATCTGCAAACTTGCTGAGGTTACACTGTGCTCCATCATCCAGATTATTAATCAAGATGTTAACAGGATGCCACTGTTCAGTTAAACAGATGTGAAACAGCAATGCCACTGTGGTTGTTATCCTTAAAACAGCGGCCACCTTTCACCAAAAATTGTGACACTGCAGTTGTTGAGTTCTGCAGTATTCATCTCAACTTGAATCAGGAAATAAATGTCCTAGATGCCACTCTGTGGTTACTGTAGGTTCACTGGCATTTAATTAATGATGTTTGTTGTACTACTGCTCAGCAGATACTTCAGATTGCATAGTATATGGATGCGATGGATGACGCAAAGTGTAACATGTTTACTCAGCACAGCAGCAGTGTATTGCATCAGCCTACTTTGCAAATTGAAACAGGCTTTTTCAAAACACTCCGTGCTCCAAAAGTAATGTGACCCTCCAATTGCAACATTCAGTGCTGCTCAGTATTGTGATCTTGCTGATATTTGCTAATGATCAGGTGCTGAAGGAAATTCAGAAATATAGTGCCAGCTTCTAGTTGCACAACATTTTAAATCTCAGCTCTTCAATACTTGGGCACACAGGTCACTTTTCTCTGAAAATGGACTTCAATGAAACTGCTCATGCTAACAGATAAGCATGCGTCAAAGGGTTGGCACGGGCTGGAGTCTTAGGTATTTGCCCAGGCAATGTAGCTGCCTAGGCTAGGCTGGCCTTTGACAAAGAGGGCGATGGAGCAAGATTTTGAATTAGGAGTTTAATTATTCTTTTAGCAATGGACTGTTCTCCTGAGGTCATCCAACACTCTGGAGTCTCCCCACAGCACAGTTACTGTGAAGCATGCGGAGAGGAGAGGAGACTAGACCAGGGCAGCAGGGCACATAGCAGTCATTGTAACTACTTCTGCTTAAAGCTGACCTTGCATACAGTCTATATACAGATCCTGTATTCCCTTTATATATTCTTGTAAGTCTTCTAAGACATAAAAATGAGAACTTTTATTGAAAACAGTGTAACTTCCCACAGGGTGTTTCTTCATTGCATGCATTTTTGTAAAGATACTGTGCATCTTAGATCTATGTGAAAGATGAGAGACATGAGTGGGAAGCTGAAATGCTAAGTGGTCTTTATTTATATAAGTTTGTATTTGGAGCTTAATGAGCTAATAGTGGAAGAATTTAAAGAATACATATAAATTTTAAGGAGGAATTTTAATCTACAGACAGCTTGATTGAATTGTGTATTTAGAATAATTTGTGCTTACCACACAGACATTATCCATGATTTTTACTTTGTAAACATCAGCATGTTTTGCATGACTTTAAAAATATTTGCTTTTGTTTTCTTTAATTAAATTAATTTCTTGTAAATATCTCCAGCTATTTGTGACCCTTGTGCGTACTTTAAAATATACTGAAAGAAAATGATCTAATTTACTGAAATACATCAGTTAAACATGCAGCTTAGCTGTTTGAGCATTCTATCTGCAAAATCAACTAAAACACATTCCTCTTGGGGTTGGCTACTATTATTATGCCATTATTTGAGATTAGTAAGAGGCTCATGGTATGTGATTTCTTTTTTTTTTTTTTTGTCATTACTAGTTAATACGTAGCTAAAGGGTATAACAGCCCTGTTGAACTGGTGAGGCAAAACACAGTGAAACTTCTTACTGGTAGTGATAAGAAGCCATATATTACTGCTGTTAAAACACTTCTTTCTCCTGTTGCCATACAAGAGTTTCTTAGACACCTAGTGCTCTGGAAATTCAACAAGTTTTCTTTTAAAATTATGATCGTGTAATTGGTGGTTTCCTATACCGTTTTTGTAAACCTTTTGTAAGCCTTTGTGTTTTATGTTGACATGTGTGCACATGTGTCTGTAAAGAATGTTGCCTAATATTTAAAGTTAAAATTAGGTGTTTAGTTCATTCACTTGGCGTTGCTAGTGACTGCTAGGGTGCAACAAGGGCACTATTCCACAGGACCTGAGATAGAAGATCAGAACATGTTCTTAATGATAACCAGGGTCAGCTGGGGGCCATTACGAGCCCAACAGGTCTGTAGAGATGAGGCAAGTCTGAGGTGTAGCTTGAAAGCATAAAAGTCAAGCTGCCAGGTCAAGCTCAGGTTCAGAGTCAGATCTAAGACCAAGCAGAGGTGGACCTGCAACAGGGAACGAGGGTGAGCCTCAGCTTAAATGCATTGCCCGAGGAAAAGGGAGAGCTTCTGCTGAGGCTTCCTGCAGCTTTTTCTCAGAGAGCTCTTTCTTCACAACCATTTCAAGGCCTGACAACTGCTTGTCAAGGTTGGGTCCAGGCAGCCAAACTGCCAGGAGGGAGAGACCGTGCTCAGGGCCCCTGACAGTGATTTAGGTTGAGACTTTGGGACCACCAGCTTGACTGTAATTATCTTGACTTCAGATTACTTGTCAGTTCAGTACAATAATATCAACCTCACAGAGATGTTGTAAACCTTATGCTCATTAAGTGCTCATTTCATGCTCATTAAGTGCTTTGACATTAGTAGATGAAATACACTTTTTTACTTGTTTAGACATATTATTTTTACGTGGTATTATTTCAGCCACTGAATATGTAACATATGTAATATGTCACATATATTTGATTCTTTTAAATAAAATTTGAGTCCCATCTTTCAGTGTTCCTCATGTTAAAAAGCAATGATTTTGTGTAGTCATGGCTCCCTTTGCAGTATTTGCAGGTGATTACATATGTACTCTTTGGTAAGAGAGACTGAACTACAACTGCATTGTTATTATTAAAGAAAGGTAGTTTATCTCACTATGAAAAGACCTTATGGGTAACCAAAATAGTCATAGTTTACCATGTCACAGTAGTGGTACTGCTTTTAAGTCTACACAATGAAGTCTTTTCTTTCCGGTAGTCCAAACAATGGGGCACAATTGCATGTAAGTAAGGAGAACCTCAGACTTGGAAAACTGACAGCTAAAGTTAAGGTGAGGATTCATACTGTTGTCAGCGTGCAAATAATTAGATAGTGCCATAGCAATAATAGGACACAAAATCTTGGGGAAAACTACATTCGCACTACAATGATGGGGAAAAAAAATTAATCTATCCTATCCCTTTTCAGCTAGGAAGGATAAAAAAAAAAGTAATAAATGAAGCTTTTGAACTCTGAGTTGCTTTCCAGGGACAACAGCTTTGTACAAAGCTTCAGGTTAGTAATGGTGTAACTCTCTCAGGTTTATGGCAGTAAATTATCACAATCCAAAGTCTTCTCATTTATGTAAAGTATTTTAAAATTATTTTATTTTATTATCACAGGTAGAAGAAGCAGCTATTTGTCATCTCTAAAGTAATTCCAATGTAAGATGGTTTAGAGTCTCTCAGGTGATCTAATCACTGTGGTGGGTTATCATTATTCCTTTGGGCAGTACTCTAATAAAGAAAGGAGTACAAAAATATTGGACACAGCTGTTCTAGGAAATAGTAGGAAAGAACAATCTCAAAAATACTGACTTGCATAAGTTATTTATGTTTTCAGTTGCAGCTTATACACCTCACTAGTCAATTTTATGCATGCACTGTAAGTTTGGAGGATTCCAAAAGGGTCTCTGTTGGCCGATCAGAAGTGATTCTTCTCCAATGTCTTGTTTTAATCTGGCTGATTTAAATGGATATAGTACTGATTTTTCAGCCAGAGTAAGAAAGAGGAGATAACAAGTCTGAGTGTTTTGGTTTAAATCTTTACTTCTGAGAGTAAAAAAATATTTGCTAAGTAAATCTGAAATGGAATTTTCAACAAATTGTTTTTTCCTTTTTTTTTTTTCCTAGATTGCTTAAGGCAGGGTCAGGGTCTAGGTTTATGCCTAGATATACCAGTGCAGAAACTGTTGTTAGGCTACATTGTGTTGGTGAAGCAAAGGTCTGAACTTCCTTGTACAAAACAAATCAGACCCTATGAAAGACTAAAAAGGGACTGAGATGGATTTCAGTTGTCAATTCAGAAACTCCATTTTAATCCTGGGACAAAACTCAGTATGAGTTGTTCTGTGCTGTCTGAAGCTCAGATTAGTGCACTGGGCTGACCTGCCCCACTTCAAAAGGCTCCTTCTCCAGCTCCATCCTAAACCTTGCCAGGAGCCAACCTCTCAACAGAACAGATCTTGAGGGCATCTCAGATCTGTGGCATGTGATGAGAATACTTGGAAAATACATGGACAGTATGAGCTGTCTGCTTTCCCCCAACACATTTATAGTCTTTTTCAAACTGAAGTGAGTGGCAAGCCCTTATTTTATGCAATGGCTAGAAGAGTGAGCCAGAAAGTGGCTTTGATTCCCTTCCCAGCTGAAGGAGATGCAAACCTGCATTATCAAGGAGTACTTTAATAATCCAGCTGTATGTCTGGGAGAGGCCAGGGAAGGAGACTGGGGTTAAAACTGAGCTGTCTTGCAGCTGCTATAGAGGAAAGCAGCATTGGGTAATGCGGATTTTTTTCAGTGGTCTTCTTCTGCTTTCAGGTTTTCTTAGGAAGTTCTTGGAAAGAACCCCTAACACCCAACCCTGAAAGAAACACTGTGACAAGCTGACAGCAAAATTCAGGGCTTGTAGCTGACTATCCTGACCAGCAGTTCCCAGAGCTGTGCTGCTTTATGTGCTCGGCTGTGCAGTAGATCATGGATGCTTCATTCCGACAGAAGAGGCCCTCCCAGTTTAGCCTTTTTCAAGGCATTTGGTGAACACTCCTGAGAAGTGGGGATAGGAACTTGAATGTATTCAGGCTGAGTAAGATGGGCTCTTGTGGTTGAGATGTCATTCAAGAGGGAGAGCCATGAAGTCCTCTCAAGGCAGCCGGAGTTTTTAAATACCCGGTTCCTTCACAGGTTCCTGGTTTAAGGTAAAGATTCAGAGCTCTGAATCTCAAGAGCAGGAAATATTTTCTTCAGAGGGGCAAAGCTCACTCCCTTCTCTCTGGCTTGCCATAGGTGAGCTACTACTCACCACTTAGCTTTCTGGTTGTCTTTTCAAGGCAACCGTCTCTCACACATGGTACAGGGAGCCAGATATCTAAAGAAACTTTCAATACTCAACTTTAGGAGTGAGGCATGTAAGATACCAGGCTTGCAAGGCCTAACATGCTAGCCCAAAGCTTTTATCAGAGTCTAATGCCTTTTAATACTGTACTGGACTAATAATTGGGATTTAACTTTATGTGTTCTTAAATTATGCTGAGCCTCAGTTTGATTCCAGGTTACACGATTTCCATTGGAGTTCTTCTAAGAAAATCCAGACCTGTTTGCAAACTTGGGTTCACCAGAATGACAAGGCTCAAGCCAAAATTCAAAGAGTGGTGTGAGGACATCACGTGCTTTAGTAAGCTCCCAAATTCCTCATGGCCGTATGAGTCAGGAATGATGTGAGTGCGTGCAGCCCAGTTCACTCATGGGCAGCCAAGGGTCAGTTCTTCCAAAGCAGCGTGGCTGCGGCAGCCAGGCTGACAGCCGGTGGGAGCTATGAGCAGTGAAGGCAACAGGGTTCAGCAACTTAAACCCATGCTCAGGCCTGCTCCTAATCTCTTGCTACTGACCTATCCAAAAAGTTAAGTAATCTAGGCTAAAACAGCACTGCTGTCACCCTTGGTGAGTAGCATTCAGTTCTGCAATCACCCCCTGTGCAATCAGTGGGACTGCTCATGTGGCACTGTGTTTCCAGGGCATCAGTTGGAAAAAATCACCTTTTTTTTTTTCATTCTGTTTTCATGTTTTCATTGTTTTCTTTCTGTGTCTTGGAGCTGAAGGCAAGGTGCCTACATCACTGTTGCACATTTCTGGGCCATCTTCACAGATGCTTGCTGACAGAAGGAACTGAACAGCTCTCCCTGGCAGCCCCTTCCCTGCAGGCTGTGTGCGTACCAGCAAAAAGGACAACTTGGGATGTCTTCCTCTTTTTCACTTTTTGCTAATTTCCACCTCAGCAGAGAACTGTGGATACTCTTTGGAGGAACAGGTCTTCTGTCATTTTTCACTGCAACTTTATTCCAGTGAACCCATGGCATATTCTAACATGTAATATAATTTTCCTGGCAAATTGCTGCTATTTTGTACTTAGAGAGTATTTATTTATTTACCTTTACTGGAAATGGATATTTGTAATTATGCCTGGGCTGATGCTTTATTTTGGATGAGCTGTCTTGCACAGATTTATAGATTGAGAATAACTGAACTTCTTGGCTGTCACACACTTTTGGTAGGAAATATTACATATGTTTATATGGAAAAGGATTTAAAGTTCTTATATTTATAAAGTCAGCATCAGCCTGCCAAGTTATGAAACTTTATTTGGAAATAAAGGTTCTACTTAAGTGTTCTTAAGGCAGTAGTATAAACATTGGAAATGTAAATGCCAAAGATACAAGTGTCGCCAAAGAAGGAGATTTAAATTAGATCCTTAATTCCAAATAAATATGCTGTTTTGACAGAGCCTCTTCTCTTTGCCAGTAAGCTGATGGGCGTCTGCTATGTTTCCATTCCTTGACAGACCCAATGATTATCCAGGAAGTCCCCAGAATGTACATTTGTTTGAAATCAAAAGTAAATCCTTCCAAACAAACCTTCAGAATTAAAGCGTGAACCTTTTGGGGGTTAAGAGCAGTGCATTTGGGGGAACCATTAAAAAGAGTCATCTTAAAGACTTGCAAGTATTTCAGACTATAAATATGGGTGCTATGAGAGGTGAAGGATGGTGCTGTCTACCTCGGGGGAGTGTGCAGGCAAGGCAGCTGTGATTGCACTGACTGATGTAAATGGGCATTTTTCACTGTTGGGTGCTAGTGGAAAGGTGGGGAGAAGGAAGTAGGAATCCCTTTATTTGTCCCATTCCTTTTTTTTCCTCTCCAGTACATCTGTACTTAGAAAATTTATTCACTCTGATTGATCACTTCTGTGCTTCTGATCTGCACATCCAATTGCTATTTTTGCAGAGTTCAGGGTGATGCAGATTACGTGCCTGATTCTCACATTGACACCACTGTAAAGCAATAGTAGTTATTAGTCATTGGACTAATAGTGTTAGGCTGTCATTCATAAAAGAATTCTTGTTTGGTTGTTCAGGTTTAACTTTAAACACAAATCTTTGTCCCATTGCTCTCAGTGGAAGGAGTTCATTAAGCACGTATTTATATATAGTCCTCAAAAAGGACATTAATTTATTTTATATGTGTGGGATTTTCAAACCAAATATTGAACATAGTACTATTCAGTATAGGGGAGTCCCAAGTGTATGAAATAAAAGAATAAATTGCACACAAAGAAATTTGTTAAAATGAAAGTGAAGAGTTTAAAGATACATGGAACAAACCTACCTTGTTTTTCCTTTTTCTTTTTTACTGCCATTAAATGTATGATGAGCGAATACATCATGAAACCCTTTTTTATCAGAATTGATGTGTTTTTTTCAAATTTTCCAGTATTGCACCAGGGATGCAGCTGGTTCCTTTGTGCCTACGCTAGCTCTTCACTGCAGCCATAGAATTACCATAGAGTTAATAATGTTGCAACACTTACTTGAATGGCAAATGGCAACAGATTAGTATTTATATGTCTTCAAAGCTGCTTTGTTGGATGCTCGTTATGCCTGTATTACTTGCCAAGAGGCTGTTATGACCCCAGTCCATAGCACAGACTCTGAAAAATCTGACGTATATCAGAAGAGGAGGGAAGAAGGGTCATTCCCTCTTGAGCAAGCCATTTAACGTATGGCAAATACCTTTCTTTTGACAGATGGAAATGTAATCTCTGCGTAGTCTTTCAGCTTTGTTTGACAGTTGGCTTTGAAAGGTAGTGAGAGCAGAGCGCGCTCTGTGCAGAGCAGGGCATGGGTTTGGAGCAGTGCGGGTGTGCCTGTGCCACGCAGTGCGTTACTACACGTGGTCTGTAATGTGCAGCAACAATCCATTCCCCTGTGTGTGGTTCTCTGTGACGGTTTGTCAGCCCTGCCTCTCCTCATGGCTAATAACCTCAGGTCGGGAGGACCTGATCAATACAACTACACTGTAACTGCCCCGGCATCTGAGGATTACGGGGGTTCTGCAGAATTCCTCATTGCCTAATGTAAACCTTTTAAGATCTTAGGTGTATAGGTGTTGATGCTAAAGTAAATTTACCAGACTGAAACAAACTCACACAAAAGATTTGTCTGTCCATCAATGAACCCAGGGAAGGAGACAGATTCTAAAATGTAAAGAATTCCTTATTTTCCTCATTACTCCTAGGGTAAATAGGCCATCTGTCTGAGAAGAAACTGGGGAAAGAAAGCCAAGAGAGTATGAAATTGTATTCAATTTGAAAATTCTTATAGTATAATAATAAGTTCAAAGCAATCGGGGAAAAAGATGAGAACTTTTAGCCTGCTGGCTGTTAGTCCAATGTAACATCGGTAAGGCAGGGATGAATGGGATAAGTAGTTAAAGATACTGTAAGAATTCCTATGCACAGGAAAAAAAAAGAATAATTTTACACAGGAAAATTGGAAAGGGTTTAGGAAAGAAATAATATATATATATTTGATGTCTGGAGATCTGCCCTACAGTAAGGGGATTTAAGAAGCTCATTCAAGAGAAAGTTAAGACATGGCTTGATCCTAGTTTCTCCCAGGCTCCTTAATTTTGTAGACAATAGCACAATGAGAGCCAGTGTCTGGGAAATAAAGCAAAAAAAAAAAAATCTGCATAGAAACAGATCATTTTGAAGTGGGAAAGTTGCTTCTCATTGGAATAAGAGAGGTGATAAGTTACATCTTTGGAAGTCTTTAAATAAAGATCAGATTTCATTCTAAAAATACATGTTGCTTACCCAGATGTCGTCTGAATGATACTAGACTTGTTAGATGAAGTATCACATCTTGTGCTATACAGAAGGAAAAGCTATTTGGACATAAGGTGCTTTCTAGTCTTAAAATCCATTCAGGTATTTCTTATGTATGAATGTCTTAATTTACAAACTCAACTGTGTTATTCATAGCTTTATACAATATTTTTAGCAAGTATAAAATAGAAACAAAGCAATCCCTTGCATAGATACACTTCTACAGAATCCCATGCCATTTGTGGTGCTTATATCCATAACTCTTGAGCCATTTCAAGATCTGTGTTGCTGCCACCACAGTGTCGGTATAAATATTAATCTGCTGTCCTTTATGTCTAATGGTTACCAAAGGACCTGTGACAGATATATTTTTCCAGGGTGCTACACAGTTAATAAATAGTCCTCAGAAAAATAGCTGTCAGCATTCCTGGAGTTTATGCCTGGATTTAGGGAAGAAAGCAGCAATGATATCAATAAGTGTAGCAAACCACAGGAATTTAATATTGTCAGTCTGGGCATTTGGACTTCATGGTTTAGATTTAGATTTGTCTCGTTTGCAGTCTCTCTAAAAAATGAAGGCAATTATCTGTGTTTGCTTTCTCCAGGCAGGAAAGGTAAGAATTCATTCAATACGAAACACTTTAAAGGATGCAGCTGTATTTTAATAGAAGAGAAGAGATAAGGGAAGATAAAAGACATGACCTCCTAGCTTGAACTGGCATGAAGTGGGAGGGAGAGAAAAAAGGGTTCACCTAATGATGTGGGAGAGGAGCTGCACAAGTTTGTGGTCCCAGTTACATCATTTGATTTGTCTCACACTAGCTGCTACTAATGGGATGTGAGAAAGAGGGCAGGAAATCCTAACGACTCTCAGCTCCTTTTCAATCTATGTCTGCTTTCTTCGGGGTACAAAGAGAAGTTGTGTTGGCTCAGATACCTTGTTTGTATCAGTGGAATTATATGCAGCGCTGTAGTGACACTTCACAGCTCAAGGCTCTTTCAGTTGTTCTTGCGGTCCCTCTTCCTGCCTTCCTTTCTAGCATATTCCCGTTGCACATTACACCAGTTCATCAAAACAGTTATTTCATTTATGAGGAGTTATTTTTAATTAATTTGTGTGGTCAACCTGTTCAACATGTCACAGCTGCATATATTTTTAGAAGGACACATTTTGCAGTTTATGGCAGGATTAAAACTGCATTTCAGACAGGATCTCGGGGGGAAAAAAACCTTCCGCTGTTTACAAAGCAAAATTACACTGATGTGGAAATCATTAAAGCAACCTGCTGCAACTTGGTGGTTAAAGGACATAAAAGATACCTTACAGCAAATGAAATGTAATACAAGGGGAAAAAAACAAACTGCCAATTCTATATATGCTCAGGGCTCATTTGAGGAAGCCACAGAGCAATTGTGAGGCTGCTCTGCACAGCTTCATGTTAGTTCCCTGGCAGAAGTAGGTGTATCTATCCTGTGTCTTCAATGTTTCTTTGGCTGCTTTGTAGAGAGGTAACGGTGCAGTCCTCTGGATTTCTTGCTCCAAATCAAAGCCGCTTCTTTCTGAAGCAGAACAACAGTTTCACAGCTAAACAAGTCTCTCCAGTCACACAACTTCCTGCTGAAATTCCAGCTATTGATTCATCTCACCCAGTTCCATCTTTTTCTTCTGAACACTGAATTGCATTTTCATAATTTTATAATTAGGGGAAAAAAAGGTCTTCATGAGCAAGCTTCCCAAGTTCAGTCAGAGCTCCTCTTGCTGATGATATAAAACTAGGGTGGGTTTAACATCTTCACTCCAATCAAATTACATTTGATCTTTTTGTTTGTTGTGTGTTTTTTTCTTTTTTTTCTGAACCCCCTGGAGACCATGAGTCTGTCTGACTAGCCCTAGTACAAGTTCTATAAATATTACTCAAAATCTTTCTCCAGATGCCTGTGCAACAGCTTTGTGGAACTTGCTGGAGGTTTATAGTGGAGCTAAAGATGTCACTTTGATACAGGGAGGGAAAGCTAGCTAGAATCATTTTAGGCAGAAAGATTATGCAGTAACATCTACAAGGATATGGCAGTCTAATACCAGTCTGCTTTTAGATATTTCCAAGCTTTTAATTATAAAAGGCTTCTTTTAACCCCTTAATCTGCATGGGACTGGCATCTGAAAGGATTAAAAATGTCTTAAACCATTATAATCTCTTTCCCTCTATCTTCAAAATCACACTCTCAAGGAAAATTTTGGTATGATTATTGTGATTATGGCTTACTACATATAAATTTTCTATTGATTCTGGCCTGCTCCACTGTTCTTCATACCTCCCCAGACCACCTGATTCGTATGTCCTAATACAAAAAATATATATTGAAGATTGTGCAAGGCAAAGATTTAAAATATATTATATGCACTTTTCTGTACACTTTGCAATAAGAAATATTGAGTGTTGTAAATTCAAAACATATGTGTATTTCTCATAGGCTAAGTTTCTATGAAATGTCAAGCATAGCCTAAAATATAGCCTAAAATATTAAAACATACATTAAGGACTTACCAGTGAAGTCTATGCTGAAAAGCAGAAGTGATGTGATTGTATTTCACAAATTACAGTAGGGCTTCAGACATTGTGGTCTTGGAGAAGGTATCCTCCTTTCCTCTCCAAAGTATGAAAAAGTGGCTGTTGCACTGAACCACTGTGTTGGATACAGAAGAATCACCTATTCCCCTGCACCATTCGTATTCTTACTAACATGCCAGGAAATAAAGTGTTTGTGAAAAGAAAATAGGTAGTACTATGGTGTGTTCTTCCACATAATTCCTGAGCAGATTCTGAACTGCAATTCCAAACCACCCTCTAGGATCTGAAGCTACAATTCCTAATCCTGAGGTGTCACAAGATACCTCTGTATGAACAGGGATTTACAGTTGTCCTCCAGAGCTAGTGATGAACGTCAGCCAGGTAGTTCTGAGATATATATTTTTAGTAATTTTTTATTTTACTCTACTTTTACAATTTTTATACTGATGCAATGAGCAAGGGAATCTTACAGAACCACCTCCTCTGGTTCTATGTCCAGTGTACATTTCTTCAACCTGATGAAACTCTGCAGCCCATTTAGCCACTTGTCCTGCCTTGACAGGTTGTGTCCAGAGCTGCAGCAAAAGTGCTTCCAGAAAAGGCATGTACTGGGGACAGATGTTTCCTGCTGCTGAGGGAGAGGAACATCAAACTGAAGAGGCAATGGCACCTATAAAGAACTCAAACAAGCCGGAATGTAGTAGGGGAGACAGTCTAAAGGCTGATAGGACCTGGGAAGGACAGCACTTCCCTTGAGCAGAAGTCTTGAAGTCTGATTTTTACTATGACAGTACCTATATTCTTTATGAACTTGAACAGTCTCATTAGCAATTACTGATGTACATAATATATATTAGTATATCAGGGGCTTATAGAAGATTCAAAAGTCCTTTGAGACAGTAGATAAGTAAAGAGAAGCCTTATAAAGTAGACTAGTTTTTACCTGACAAGCATAGCCATCTGATTGATTTGCATGAAGTTTAAATAAATAAATAAATAAGTTTAAATAAATAAAGTTTGAGGTCAATTAAAACTGCTGCTGTAACATACACACTGCTTTAACAGACCTCAAACACCATTGTGGGTGTGCAGAATTGACGGTGTGTTCTGACCTTGACTGAGCTTCTGTTCAACCTTCGTTTTCCTCTCCCTGAGCTTGCTTCACCCCTTTAGGAACATTTCAATGTGTTGTGCAAAACTGCAAGCATGACAGTTCAGCTTTGCAAGATATTTCTGACAAGAAAAAACCCCAAAAGATTTCTCTAAAATCTCTGATTTAGATTTCATTTTATTTGTCATCTTTTATGAACAAATTACGAAATATACTTCATTCACAAATTGGAAATATTTACAATTTCTTTACAACAAGGCATTGTTGAGGTTTTGATTTATGGCATTCTTAGAGCATTCTGTCTTTCAAAACAAAGACATTGGTGTTGTTTTCAGCACACTGTTCATTTACACTCTGAATGTGAAATAGCCTTTTGGAAGAGTAATTTGCACTCTCTTGATACGATCTACTGGAAAAACTGAGGCTGGATGCATTTTCAATATGGGGAGGGAGACTGTGCAGATGTGTTGCTGGTACCATGCCACATGATCTGAAGCCGTCATATTACACCAAATGCTGCAAAATGGGGAGGAGAAAAAGGTTCCCCTGAGCCATCCTTCCTCTGCCCTCTTCTCTTTAGGAATCCTGTGACTGGGCTAAATGTTGTCCAGTTAATAACTTTTTTTTCTGTTTTTTGAGTCTTCATGAGAAGAAGAGTCTTGAGAAGTCTATTACAGATACTATCACAATTCTGAAAAGTTATTCAGACAAAAAAAAAACCCAAAAGAGAGTAGCCAGGAAGTGAATAAATATTGTATATCCGCAAAATGTTTAGGAGACAAATTTTGAACATGTTTCTAAAAGGGAAATGCAACTGTGCTGTTCTGCAGTTGTGACATTTGAGCCACAAAAGCTAAGATAGTTCCATTTTCTCAATTTCTTGGAGTCTATTATTTTCCTGAAGAAAATTCTAAAACCACTTCTCTCCATGGAACTTTTTTAAATCTCTTAATATACACTTCCATTATAAATCAGATGTGGGCCACCATTACTTAGGTTGTCTGTCATTTCCTGCAACAAGAATAGAAAACACTGATTAAAATTGCAATTATTTTATGGTATTTGAAATTTAGTTAGTTGAGGTTGTGATAAAATTTAACAAATTCTGAATTTCAAACATTCAGCAAAACTTTACATTTTTATTTGTATTGATAAATTTCACTGTAAAAAACAATAAATCACATTTCTCCCTACATAAATTAAGTACATTTGATAGTTGTTAGACTCATTGATACTGATTGAGTTGGACTTTACTCTCAGACCACATATACAGTATTGATGACATCTGTGCAAGTTTTGTGACGTTGTCCTTTGAATGTGCATCAACTCAAGGTTGTGTGATAATCTACAAAGGAACAAGATGGTAATTAAGTCTTTGTTTCCATTCAAACCTTTTTCTGTGCTGACATGTTACAAACAGATGCCATTCAATGCTAGCTGGGATAGACATTCGGGAAGTAGGTCTAGATCCAGACAGGGACTAAGGGTTTTGACTGCTTGCCTTTGGATGGGACTGATTTTGGTTTTCCCTTAATATGCCAGACTAGAACTTTTAGCAGTTCAGCAACTGCTATTCAAGTGGCAGATGTGTCATCCTGGAGTAAACTGACCTGATCATGAGTCAGAATCCTAAAGCACCTAAAACAAGATTTGTTTGGAGTTAGATTTTCTAATTCTCCAATTGCAATCCAAACAATACCTGCTTAGCAGCACTTCAAGGCTGCAAAGCCACATGGAGTTTATGCTCAGAATTGCCTTATTGGCAATTACTTTATTACCAAACTGAATCAGGATGCAGAAATGTGTCTGCTGCTTATGTCCAGTGATGGATCCCAGAGAACATCCAACTGTGCCCAGAGGAATGGGCACACATAAAAATGTAGTTTGGGCTATTCTTTTTAAAATTCAGGTAGATGAGGTAGGGATGCCACTGTTGGGCTAGTTCTACAATATTTGCATGAGAACCAGAAGCTCTGTTGAGCATGGAAAGATTAAATTCATCTCTTCCACCTCCTAGGTGAATTTAGAGAAAACGTGGAAGAAAAGGGTTTTGTTTGTCCCCCTTCTTGTGGAAGTTTCTATGAAGAAAGTAAAGCAAGATTCATTGGACTAGAGAGAAAGATGGAGAGAGCCTGACTGTGTAGCATAGTAGTTGAGATTCTTGGTAAAGAGAAGAAAATTTTGGAACCTGGTCTTTACTCCTAGTCTGACTCTTTCTCTTTCTCCTTTTAATCCAATCATTTGATTTATAAATAGTTTGGGAGGCAGAGACCAGAACTCAAAGTTTCACATAAAGCACTGGTGCCTCCTCTCTCAGGTGTTAGTAGCTACATTTTGAAGTAGATTGCAAGACTTAATTGTTGCCTGCACAGTTTTTGAAAGAGGGGATGTGTTATTCCTCTCTATAAAGTAAATTTGGGGCCATCAAACCAAGTAGATTTGCCAATTAATACTCCTGAATCAGAGAAAAGGAGCTGTGTAAACTTGCTGAGTTTTGAGCATTTTCTAACACTCAGCTCTCCATTTGGCAAGTGATGGTGTTGAACTTGTAGTGCTTTATTCTTCTCATATACTGAAGTGAAACATGCATGCCTAACACTGAACTCAGGATCCTGGTCTGGTGGCTGCTTGCTCTGAAACAAGGCATTATGGTTGCTTATGTGTAGGTACCTAAGCCCTTTGTTGGATCTACGCTGAAGATACCAGTCATCCAGGAAAGGGACTAAGAAACCAAAGCCATTTAATATTAGCAATCAGTCAGCCAGATTGATAGTAATCTGTCAGAAGACTACTTATGAGCAAGTGTGTTTCTTTTTGCCAGCTTTATCACTTGAATCCTCTGTAGACATCAGCTATTGGAATATCATAATCTCAGAAAATATTGAAAATAATTTATTTTCCCCAATATTTCTATTTTTAAAAATAAAAGTATTAATAAATTAAAAAATGTTGCTGAATTCAAGAAATGAAGGAGCACACAGATTAGAAGCAGAGCGAGTCAATGGTGGCAACATCCAAATAGGAGCATTTGGATGTCTGTAACTGGGGTGAATATTTTAAATACTCAACTTACTTCCATATTACACCGTTCACCACGTAGAATTATGTCACCACCTGGAAGCACCATTCCTGTCTCAGAGTGACATCACAGCATCAGCCAACTTTGATTAGCTGAAACTATGACTTCCTCTTAGAGGTGGCCCTTCCTGAAGTGACATAACAACATGGTAGCTCCCTAGTGTTCAGCGTACCTTGGAGGTAACTCTGGTGTCGGGGGAACCACCGGGCAGCTGGGCAGGTCGGTTATTTCAATACCCCTCAATCTCTAATATAAATATAACAATTATACAATAAATATAGCACAAACAAATGCACATGCAGTACATGTCTATATTACTGTATATCAGTATAAATATACAAAATAGTGTTATATATAAAACAAATCTATTTTATAAGTCAGGGCCCAATTTAATGTAAGTTTTTAAGTACCCTACATTATTTTTTAGGGGCATGCCTTGAACTAATTTACTAAAACCTGCCAGAAGCAGGCAGTCCACAGGCAATAGGTCTAAGAAGTTGCAGATCAGACCATCTATGCATGCATACTTGATTCTACAACACACATGCAGGGAGTCCACCATCAGTGGGGCACATCCCACACTGACTGAGCATATGCAATAGGGTTCCTCTGCACATGCATCATGGCCCTTCACCCAAGACAAGTGGGCACCCGGCAGTCCTCACTGCTAAGTGTCTAGAAGCTCAGTAGGTCAACAGGCCAGGAAAGGAAGCAGTGAACTACTGCTATTCATGGTCATCTTCAGCCCAAAATTACAGGCCTGGCAGGCATTTGTATTTTGAAAGATCTTTCTTCACAGGCCATTTATTTTTTCTTTACCTCTCTCTTTTTCTCTCAAGTAGGCTTCATCTTTTTCCTTATTAAGGTATGAGTGTCTTTGAAAGGCAGGATCTAGCCTACCATCTGCAAGACCATGGTTATACTTGCCTACATAGCTCACCAGAATTCTGCTTCATTTTAAAATGAGAGGGAGAAATGTATCTCTTCCCTTGATTTTGTCACCCTGTTTTATGTTACTGTTGTAACCTGTAACATTTTACTTTTTAAAACATGTTTCAAACATCTTCTAAAGTGAATCAGTCTATATTTCTGCTTGGAGTCTCATCTCAATTAAGAAACAGCAACAAGTAATTTTTACTTAACGGACAATTAGCTGCTATATCATGTTTGGTCAGGGAATCTGAAACATTCTACGGTCTGAATGAATTAATCCTCATTCTGTTGTTTAGAAGTCTCAGTATATATGATACAGAGTATTGAAACTAACTGTAATGCATACTTGCATGTAGAGGTTTAGATGGGCAGTCCGCTTCACTTTTGTTCTCATCTCTATTAATTTCTCAAATGAAAGGCGTTGGATACAAAGTGCAAATGTAAAGCACAGGGTGTCAGTGAACATTTTACTTCTCAAATATGAATCAGATCTATAACTCCAAGAAGCTGATTTCAAGAATTCTGTTCAATTACTTCTTTTGGCCCTGTGTGCTCAATTTTGGGATCTTAAGTGTCAGCACCTCAACATAGATTTGGACATCTTGGTAAGCTTCCTTTTAACAGAAAAAGTCAGTAAGTGCTTAATGCTGCTGCAAGTCAGACCAGCTTCATTTAGGTGTGTAAATACGCCCTTAGGTGCTTAGGTTTCATCATCTGGGTTTGTGAACTGTGGCTTTTGTGTTTAAATAACCTACTCTTATAAGCTGAGTACTTTGGAGAGGAAGAAATTGATTAAATCCTGGAAGCATGCAATGATGTGGTTACAGAAAGCATTCTGTGCTTTTTCATGGTACAATACATGATAATCCATATTAATAAAGCTTCCAATTATTCATGAAGTGCTATATTTAGCAGCTCAGCCCTTAAATAGCTATACAGTGGAATTATGTTGAAAATGGATGTACTTAATTGAAATGGATGTACTGCAAATATACAGTACCTAAAAATAGCTCTATATAATGCAACGTAATAAAGTTTACACAGAATGGCAGCGATTCATTTCCCAGAAGCTCTTTTTCATATAAAACTGAAAACTGAATATGTCTCTTGCCAGTTGTAGATGTTAACACATACAATATCATTTTAGGAGAAGCGGAACAAATAAGGGAGGACACACAACTCACTTTTTCTGCCATTTCATGGGAGTGATGCAATGAATGTTCTCTTTCTGAGAACATTCGCCTTTGTTCATAGCTGGCTAGCCGACAAGTGAGCCATGAAGAAAGGGTGCAACCACCAATTCCAATGCATGCAAGAGACATGGAGGCAAGATGCAAAGAATAGAGAGCAGACGACTTCTTTGTCAGAGCACGAAGAAATTGAAAATTTAAGATTCCTCCGATTAGTCCACAGATGCAACAGGCAGAAAAAAGTATCATCTGTCAGGAAAGACAAGAGAGGGTATGTCACACTAACATATTTTAGAAACAAACTCATTCATATAAAAAAATGAGGCTAACCATAATTTGATCACAATTTAATGCTTTGATAGCATCATGGATTGCAAAACACTTCACAGACACTCATTTTTAACTCCCTCAGTTCCCACAGAGCTCCTAGGGAATACAATACCTTCTGGTATACAATAGTTAAGATTAATGTTGCATGTAAGATAAAGTTGGGTAGACTGAGTTCTCATGTTAAAAGCTAGTCAATGGAAGAACTACTAGGACACAAATCTTTTGATTTCCAACGTTTCATTCAAAGCAGTAACATGACAGAATGTGCCGTAATTTTCTATTGTTCAGTTTCTCACCACTCATCATGAGTGAACGCCTCACATATTCACAGTGAATCCCTCTTGCTTTGTATGCCATCTGACTCTGCCTCTTGTTCAATTCTGATTTGTTCAGTCAGGCAACAGTTTGAAGGCTTTCTACAGTTTTTGTGGGGACTTCAAAAGTGTTCAAGGTGAATGTGCTGGACAAAGAAGCAACAGAAACAACAATCTTGTGGTGCAGCTCTACAGAAGGTCATTGTGGTGACTACATGTTTGTTTTGAACTTGGTTAAAGCGTTTCTGGGAACCTCAGAAGGATGTGAAGCAAGCTGCAATTAATGAGACATGTTTAAATATCTCCCATCACTTTAATCACAAAGATGCCACCCTGGTTCAAGATGTCCTTGAGCCACAAATGTCTTGAGGGCAAAAGACCTTATTAAAGAGACACTGCTAAATTGTTGTCTTATTCAGTTCCTTTGATACTGCTAGCCTGTCAGATGTTGATCTAGATGGGCCTTTGATGTTACTCCATATGGCATTGTATATGTACTTATCTACTGTGGTAGGAACAATTAATGGAGCCTTACAGATCACTTCTGTACACAAATGGGATAAGAATTTCATCATGAATGTGGCACTCAGGCAGTATGTTGCAGTTCACTGAGAAGTGGCATTTCTATAAGACCACCAGAACAGACAGCTTTTAGAAACTTATTATGGTCCACATGCTTTTGAGAAATGAGATTTTCATTGTAACATAACTCATCGATACTCAAAAATCTGAGAGAGATCTTGATTCCCTTCACACATATGCTGGTTTTACATGAGTTCCATCTGTATATGGCAGAATAATCAAGCTGTCAGAAAATTAAGTCAGACATTATCACTTAAAATAGGATCATGTTTTTAACATAAAGTCCTATTGTGACTTGTGTAGTAATAACACAATTTTGCTGCAGTCAGAAAAATGACTGTACTTCTGATTCTTATAAGAGACAGAAAACATCCACTATCACTTTAAAATTGGATTATTCATGGTTCTGATTGCAAAAAGAACTTCCTAAAAGAGCAAACAGCTACAATATCTAGAATCAAACTTGGTCATCAGCCTCACTGAGGTGGCAGCCCAGTTGTACCACACTTCACAGAAATGGATTTTTGAAGGAGAGAAGTTACAATACAGTGAAATTATTCAGCAACTTTTTATTGACTTGGCATAAATTTATATCAACAGATTTTCCATCCGTATTTGTCTAGAAAAGGATAAATAAGGATGCATGGCTTAAAGAGGCATGACCTAAATAGGTCATTTCAGAACTGCCTTGTTTTGCTTGATTAACCCAAAGTGCTGATTCCTTTTTTTTGCACTGCTGACTTGGAATTTTTACTGACTTTTTATCAGAAACACTGGGACACAGAAAGGCCCCAGTAAGGAGTTCAGGTTAGATAAGAATGCCTTTCAAATACTTATACATGCAGTGGAAAAACTTACAACAAGTCCAGATTTTTTTTTGGCACACAATATCCCACATATGCCACAGAGCAGAAACTGCAAAGAAAAAAAAACACCAATTATTTCATCATTTAAGGTCTCAAGTTTAAATCCTGCTGTGTTGCTATAGTGGTGACCGCAACAGTAGGTTAGGCAATGGTTACAGTTGTCAGCATTTTTATCACAAACCTTATGTTTCAGGAATTTATAACTCAACCGTAAACACACATATCTGAGAAGAAGAAACTGGAATGAAAAGTCAGACTGAGGATGATTACTCATAATAAAAGAAAAAATAATCCTACTCTTAAGCTGCTTTGGTAAACAAGATATGAAAAAAACCCCAATGTTGCAGGCAAAAGATGCCTTTTTACTCTTTTTTTTCCTCAGAAAAGTTTAGCAAGGTAGTCAGTGATCCGAATCATCTACTTTCAAGCATAGCTGAAGGTATCTAATGCCCTGATCCTACTGTGTGAGCCACTGAGGGATCATACATGAATAGTTGTCCTCAAGATAGCAGAGCTCTGGGCAAGAATGCTGGTCAGTCACCTCTGTGGGTGCAGGTGTAAATACATCAAGTAGCTACATTGAGCATGCAGGAAAATCTGGTTTAGGTTCTAGATGGCCCACTTTGCAAGAGATAGCATGAAGGTATCTGTACTTTTTCATGTAGTTCCCTTTCACACACTGCTCTCCTAATTGTTGCATCAAGCATTAGTCAAAAACTGGTTAACAAAATCAGAAACATCCCTGACATGAATAGGTGTTAATGCTTTTTAGTGACCTACATCAAAGACCAATGACGTACTCTGGTGTCACTTTTTCCTCCTACAAAAAATTTAAGAAGAAAACCGTGAGGGAGATTTCATGGTAAGAACTGCAGGAGTTGTATAAAACAATAAGTCCTTCTTCAGGTATTTGTAATACTGTCAAAGATTTCTCTGATACCTCATAAATTCCTTTATTAAGAAAACTGTGCTGCTTATTTTCAATAAAGCTAACCCTACACCTATACTGTCAAGTAATTGTACAGTTTTAAAACTGGATTTTTCCACATCCTTTATGCATTAAGGTGGTATTTCTAGCAAAAGGCTCTGTTTGACCTTGATTTAGGATTAAATCACAGAACAGACCTGGCTGTTACATAGGAAGTGAAAAAAAATTAAGCAGTTCCTATACAGCATTCAATGTCCATGTATTATATTGCATGTACATCTCATTTACCCTCTAGAATTTTGCAGCTTCAGTATCTCAGCTGAAGAGGTGCTTTAATACATAGTTTATCTCCCTCTAACCAAAGTGGTTTATACATATAGCCAAGCATAAGACTTGAGATATATCTTTACTCTGAGTTAGGCCCATTTAACCAGTTCCCCATAATGAATATTGTTAAAATGATATGTTATTTACCTCTAGATTAAACATGGGATGTGGACTTAATACCACGCTGATTATGGATAGAACGTGGTGCTGAATGGCTCAGGACATACCAGGACGCACAACTGGTAATTGCTACTAGAGCTCTGCCATTGGAATAACAATTAAAAATCCAATAAGTAGGGCTCCCTCTGCCCCTTTCCCACAGGCAGAGGAGATTTCAGCTCAGAACTATCATACCTGCCTTGTAAGTTTTTACTCAGGCTTTCCGTGAAGTTTTGGACTTTCATTCCTAATCCTGCCATTGCAGGTTGCCTGTAAATGAAGGTGTGCTTCAGATTTTGTATTTCTCAACATTCATGCAGAAATCTAAAAAAATCAGCTATTAAAGTATGTGAGGGACTACCTGGACTACCTGGACTAATTATCTGAATGCAGGAGTCAAATGTACATTAAGTATGTTTGCTAATGTTACTAAATTAGGAGAAGCTGTGGACTGCCTCAAGGGTAGACAGGCTTTGCAGAGAGATCTGGGTAGACTAGAGAGCTGGGCAATCACCAACCATATGAAATTTAACAAGAGCAAGTGCTGGATTCTGCACCTGGGCCAGGGTAATTCTGGTTGATGACAAGTTGAATATGAGTCAACAGTGTGCCCTGGCAGCCAAAAGGGCCAACCATGTCCTGGGGTGCATCAAGCTGGTGAGGGAGGCAATTATCCCACTTGCAGTGCACTGGTGCGGCTCCACCTTGAGTACTGTGTGCAATTTTGGGCACCTCTATATAAGAAGGACATCAAACTATTAGAGTGTGTCCACAGGAGGGTGACCAAGATGGTAAAAGGTGTCAAGGGCAAAACTTATAAGGAGTGGCTGAGGTCACTTGGCTTGTTCAGCTTGGAGAAATGAAGGCTGAGGGTGACTTCACTGCAGCCTACAAATTCCTCAAGGGAGACAGCAAAGGGGGAGGTGCTGATCTTCTCTCTCCAGTGACCAGCATTAGGACACAAGGAAATAAAGTGAAGCTGCAACAGGGGAAGTTCAGGTTCATAATATGTATGACTATGAGACAAGCAAGTTGTGAAAAAGAATGCAGTAGTGTGCCTGAACATGTTAAAAACCTTGGAAGAAATGCACTTGAAGAGTAGCAAAGGATTCATATTATTTGGGTTGGGTTTTTTTAGATGACAGTGTGTTACATTCACAGAGAAAATGCTTGCCCAAAAAGCATTATGGTTATTTATTTATGAATGCAGGCATTTTGCGATTAAAACCAATGGATGAATTTGAGCCACAGTGCCAGGCAATTAAACCTCATGCAAAGCTTTAAAAATGGTGAGCCATGTTTACCACTCTCTTTTGAGGCTGCAGAGATTCTGATTCATGGGAAGCAGTGAAAACCTGCTTTACAGAGAGAATATTATCAATACTTGGGGCTCAGAGTTGCCTTACCCAGGTTTCTCAATGTGGACACCTCTAGAAAGGTTAGGAAGTCAGTGGGACATTATGTGACAGACTGATCATTGCTTTTTGATAGCATAGCTAGGGACTCAGGAATTTTTTTGTTGCTGCTATAGTGATTTCCTGTAAAATGTTTGATGTCTCAGTGTTGTGATCAGTAGTAACGAAAAGTGGATGGGAGAAACTACACTAGCTCTTTGTACCAGAAAAAGGATGTGAGTCCAAATCAAACTCAAAAGGAATTTCCTATGTTTGTTCTTGTTTGTCTTTTAATTTTGAATTCTTCTATTTTATAATACTGCTAATGGGAATACAGGCACCAGGGGCTCTGCTGTCTTCTCAGTCTCTGTCTGTTCTTGGCTATCATAAAAGACATCTTCACGTCAGTATGTCACACCATTTAAACTTGACTTGTAACTGGTGAACAACTCTGCACTGCAGTTTATCCATTACTGACTACTACTGTCATGTTGAGGACTTGCCCCTTTCAACATGATCATTCATTACTCTCAGTCAATTTTAACCAACCTCTTGGATTCTTTAAATGTAGTTACATTTTGTAACCATGCCAAACTTGAAGTAATTTAAGGAAAACACACACTGAAAATGCAGTAAATTGGGAGTGGAAAAGAAATACATCACTGAAGATAAACTCCTTAAAAAGATGGATGAATTGTTGAAGTATTCACAACTCGTGCCAAGAATAAGGCTAAAACATTTCACAAAGGATAAGCTAAATTAATAAGCCCTCCAAAATATCTGGGAGTCAGAAAGGGGTCTTCAGCTGGGACTTGTTGAAGCAGATGTTTCATTGTTGGACTTTTGTTTTAATTATTATTCATCAGAAAAATCATAAAAGTATAAAAGATCAAAAAATCTCACTTAAAATCTACATAAATCACTATTTGTAACCAATTTCTATTACTTCTAAGGTTGCTTTTGGCTGCAGACTTATTCATACCTTCTATGATACATGATATTTTGTGTCAAGACTAGCAGAGGAGGCAGGGATTGAATGGATCATCCAATAATACATAGGGGAAGAACCACTCGGGTGATGGGTAAGAAGTCCAAAGACAGACACTACAAAGCACAAAAGGTACTTAGTCAATGGGCTATGAGTGCCTCAGTCCCCCTTTTAGGATCTGACGAATGGGGGCTTAGCAGAGTCAGAGTCTCTCTGATAGCACTAGTGTGATTGCAAGGTGATGCAGTAGTGTCTGCCTGTGGAGTCTTTGCCATTCACACTGCATCTGTGCTTGCTTATGTTCAATGTGCATATTTGAAAATCTCTCTTTTGGTCTGTTGAACTTTGGAATAAAGAACCAAAGACCTCCCAGAAATGGAGTTTGTTTATTTTGAGTCTGTTTTAATTTACTTTATACTAAATATGGGCTTGAAACAAAACCTCAGATCCAAACACACAGAAATTTTGGTAAGGAGGCTGAAATTTCAATTTAGATTCAAGTTCTGTGGTTTGGATCCATCCCTATTTCATATTTTCTGGAAGAAAAGATGTGACCTCATTCACTTTCCTGGAAAAAAGAGGCATTCTTACTGTTAATATGAAAAAAAAAAAAAGATTCAGTTTTAGTTATATTTGCAGAGACCCAAAGATTTGTTAGTTTCCATCATGCAGCAAAAACTACTTTAATTTTGTATATTGAACCTAAGAAACCTTTCTTTCTTCTGTTTTGAGGTGGCAAAAGCAATGGTGAGTGTAATTCCCTTGAGAAAAAGAAAACTGCCTATGGAAAATCTTTCTGGAGAGATACTGAAGAAAATAGTAGAGAAAACCTGTTGAATATAAGGACTGCTTGATCCCTAGTTAGTGTTCATGACAAGAAGAAGCTGAAACTACATACGTGTGGAAAGCCCTCCAGTGTTCTGGGTCATCCATGCATATGTGATTAATTAAAGGAAGGGAAACTATTCCAAATTTGAATACAACACAGTGAAAATGCAAGCATCTCGCACCTATTCAAATAATCCTCCCCATGGAAGAATAAACCATCAAGACACAATCAACAGCTTTACTTCTAATCTTGTCAGGAAGTAAACCAGAAAATCTGTGTTTTACAGTAAAAATGCATAAACATGTGACTGCCATGAGAAGACCGAGGAATTTGAAATTAGTAACGTCTAGGAAGGACCATTCTATTTAATAATCTTGTTACTTCAGCTCTATCAAAATCAGAAAAAAACTGGAATCCCTCATGGATTAACTGAGCAGAGGAGCTATCTCTAATTGTAATGCTTCTTTGAAGCAGTATTTCAGAACAAGGTTTAAGTTTTCTTAGTGCAAGAAAAAGGGCACAGAATCCACTCACCACAAAAGCATCAAAAAAGGGAAAAATAGCAATGGGCAAAAAGAGCAAGCCTGTGTAGTAGGTATGCCTGTTACCTTCATAGAGAAACACAATAATCTTTGCAAAAGGGGGGTGGAAACTTCTAATGATGTTGTTGTCTTCTGCAAGGGGTTTTGGGAACAAGAATGTCTAGCTGGCTGTAGTCATCCAGATCCAGAACCAGAAGCAACAGCATTGCTACAGCCCAGCCCTGTGTCCCACCAAATCTGTCATGCTGAGAGGGGGGCTCTGTTGAAGTGAGATATATCAGCGCAGTTGATGCTACAATTTGCACTGATTTGCCACATTCAAGCCAGATTCAGGCAGCTTAAACTCCATCCCAGTCCCTGTGTCTAGTGTTCCTTTCATCTGGCTCTAGGCCTGCAGGGAAACGTTTTTTAGAAACACTCAAGGAACTTTGGAAGTGGACCAGAATGCCTACCTGCAATCAGCAATTCAAAAAGCCTCTGATCATCTGAAAAATTCTCTCAAACTCTTAGCACAAAATAATAATATTTATTTACTTCTTTAGGGCATATCAGAATAAAAAAAATAGTAAATAATGTTTTCTGTTGTTTTTTCTGTATCAAATATTTAGTTTAGAGCATGACTGCTTTCATATTAAAAAAGTAATATATTAAAGATTATTCCCTGCAGGTGAACTAAAGTTTTATCCTAGCAAAACATTTAAGCATATGCTTAAGTCAGTCTATATTCAACATATCCTCTTACGTACAAGCCAGGCACTAAAAGTCCCCTTGGATAGAGTGTCTTCTGGATTAGTTTACGCTTCTGGGATGTCTGAATGATAAAGAAAACCTACTGAAAAACTTCTCTGCTGGAGTGATTTGTCCTGGTTCCATGCAAGGCAAGAAGTTCCCACACTTGGTACTTCCTCCCTCATCTATAGGTGCAGAACTCCCTCCAGTTTCCACTGAGCTCACTGACAGTGCTGCAATTCATTTCATCAGGAGCAGGAGCCAGCCAGAAATATCATCAATTTGATGAAAATGCAATGCACATGTTAAAATAAAGTAGGATCACATCTGCATTTTGTCTGAATGCTAAATAATAATGTGAATTTTTTAGTGTTCTTTTGAAAAAAAAAATAGTTTGACTATTCTTTCCAAAGGAAACTTGGCAGGAGTAAAAACTAGATGCAAAATTTAATGTTTTAAAATTTTAGGCCACCAACATTGATTAAACGGTCTAAAATTATGTTCTTTCTCTGAGAGAGTTTCATACTGCCCGATCCTTTTTCTTTTCCTTCAAACCCTGGGTAAAAATAAAGTCAGTGAAATCAAATATTTCAAGCGCCAACTTGGAGCAAAGTTCTATAGCCGAACTATAAATGCAGATTTTTAATGGGCAGGCAGACTTTGACCGTGCTAAAATCACAAATCATGGAAACAATAACTCTGCCCCTACAGACAGACAGACCAACCTACATCCAGAGAATGTATATCTCTCAAATACTTTTAAAATTTTGTCTTTATAAGGGAAGAAACTATTACTCTTGATGAACATAGCTATAAGTGAATCATCAGGTATATTCCTTGCATATGGAGATAGATGACATATTTGACTAAAGATATGGCTTTTGTCTCTCATCCTCTCTCTCTCTTTCTGTGAGACAATCTAATTTATAGCAAAAATTTATTCACCATTGCAGAATAAAAGAGAATTAGAGCCATACACATATGTGTGTCTGTGAATATATAGTCACTAGTCATAGTGATAGTGACACAACCATTATGTTCTAAATATATATGGGAAAGTACATGACCATTAAAAAAATACCTGTGAGTACCTTTGAAAGATCGGGTCTTGATATTTTTTCTTTGTTCAAAAGCCTTTGCTCTGGATGTTGTCATTCTTGCTATGCTAGTACTAGTGGTTCAGCATGCTCGTTGGTTGGAGCATTTCTATAGTATGTCATATAACTGAATTGGAATGGTGGATTTCAGAAATATACCTCAATTTCTGGAGAAAAAATAAATCTGGGAGATACTGAGTACAGCCTGTGGAGTAGATTATACCAATACAATCATAACAAACAGAAGTTCAGAAATCAACAATATGTTCACCTTAGGTTATATGGCACCAAGGGTTTTTGTTGTTCTTTTTTTTTTTTTTTTTTCAATTTAGCAGCCATGGCCTATTTTAAAAAGAACAGATTGGGTAAAATAAATTGAATAGTCATCTCTACATAATTTGAGAAGTCAGTCACACCTTCAGTTGTTTTCTTTTGGCTACTTTTTAAACAACTCTTACTATTTTACTCCAGCTCTACTCCAATGACAACAACAAATTTAGAAACTGCTTTCCAATTTCCATACATTTTTGATGTAGACATTGTCTAGATTGTCCATTTCCTTACTCTTGTCTACTCCACTTTCTCTGGCTTATACATAATGCAGGGCATGTAATGACCAGAGCACTTCAGCCCATGCTTAACTTCACTTGTATCTCTAATCCACACCTTAAAGTTAGGTCTGTTAGTAAATTGTCTGAATGAAGACAATGAACAATAAGAACAACTCTTACGAAGAAAGCTAATGTATATCAAATGCAAAGCATCATAGGGAGGCAAGTATAAGAGATAGAATGTGCATGACTTCAAGATGCCCAAATTTTAGGAATTCAGGTTAAGGTTTCCATGGTGATGCTATCTTCATCTACTTCCTTGTGAACCTGGGCCTCTGCTGAGTTCCACCCACATAAGGATAGAATAGAGTCAAAAGTTTTCGTATATTTCCAGGTAAATTACGACAGGAGACATGACACTGCTCAATTTAACTCCAGTGTTTTGCATCCTAACATGTCAAAGAATTAGTTTTTCCTTTCATGTCTCTTTCTTTTTCTTACTGTTCATTTCTCAAAGGAAAACCTTGATTCAAGAGTGTGAATTGGAAAAAAATAACATATTTTATGCAAGACATACTCTTTAACATGGACAACATGAGTTCAGTGTAAGATCCAATGAGCAGAAAGGTGGTTTATGCCATGTCTGCAGTGGGACAATTCTGAGCATTGTGCAAACAAGCCTTTCTCCAGTTGTTTTAATTTGGATCTAGTTACCCATGGCCCTAAGCACCCCTGGAGAATGGTAGATTTCTGACCCCTTTCTTATCCTGTCTTACTTACTACTCCTCTAGTCAGAAGAATACAACCTAACAGACAATTTGAAGTGCTGGCGTGATACAAAGACAGTGTCACAAATGTGACAATTTAGACCAAAGACCTTTAGTTCAAGGCAAAGTAAGTCTTTATAACCATATCACTGTGATTCCCCATTTTCTGTACTTCATGAGACATAAGCTGCTCACCTTCACTATACAGATGCTTTGTGGCCTCTCTCTGCCTAGCCGACCTGCAGTTTTTTGCTCAGTTCCTAGCAGTTGGTGCTTGCCTCTGCTGGCTCTGGTTTGGGCATCCTTCACCCACTTGTTACATTTTCAAACAAGTTCCTTTGGGTTCCCTTCCATGCCTCTGCACTCACATATGGGGAGAATTTCCTATAAACATCTGCAAATGGCTTAATTGGCCTCGGTCTTATTCCTCTCTAGAATTCTACCTATGAACAGATTGAAATCAGCCAGGATGCTGGTGTGTCAATGCAACCACCTGTTATACAAATCAATTTTGGTTTGTTGTTTCTTTGTACTCCCTTACATCCTTTTACCCTAAATCTGTCTCTTGCTTTGATTATAAGGTCTTTGGAGCCACCATCTAATGTAATAGGATTCTAATCTATGGCTAGTACAAACTCAGGACACAGAAACCATGAAAATGAATGAGGCAGTTGTGCAGGAAATGTGCATCGTCATGAAATGGTACCAGCTGTGATAGCGTTGTCACAAAATGCAATTACTGCATAAAATACTGATCTCACTGAATGGCCAAAACTCTGACTTCAGTGAAACCCTCTGTCATTAAATCTTCAGATAGACACATGTTTTTGAGTAATCTTTTTTCTTCATCAGCAATGATCAGAATCCTCCCTCCTTGAAGTGATTTCAAGAATATAATTGTCTGTTGGCCACTGTCTTGTCTTATTTGGTCTTCATTCTCATTTCTCACCTACCTGTTCTGCACTGCAGAATTATGTGTGTGTTTATATACTGCCAAAAATATTTATGACTGTTGTCCATAATTAATAATTATTGGCAGTAAGAATATTACATGAAGCACTTTGTCAGAATGAATCTGTAAATTACAGGAGGTTACACTGATTAATAACCAAGAGTTCTTCATTTGTCATCTTATCTCAAGCAAAGCAGACAATCCTTTTAGAAATACTGCTGTACAATCCAAGCTGGTCAAAACCAGCTTTGGAGTTCAAAAATGCCCACTCATGTTTAGGCTGAATATTCAATATTTCCTACTCTTTGTTTCATAAATATAAATAACCATTTGGAGGAAAATTCTTCCTAGAAATCTGCATATCTCAAACTGAAAATACAAGAAACATTTCTGAGAAGTGAGAAATGCTCTGTGATATGAACATGCTGTTTCTATTAACCCATTATTGGTATTTGATTTTTTTGTTCATTTTACAAGAAGCTTAGGCTGCCCAGATCATGAGAACAGATCTTTCCTTTTCCTTCCCATTTCCTCTTCCTCTTTTTTCCTCCAAAAGCTCAGAACTCAGCTGGCATACCCTTGACATTATTTTAAAACACATTTTGACAGTCTTGTCATAAGGGACAGGGCTGTTCTTTCTTAAAAGCAAAACTCACGGCCAATTTAAAGATTGTAACCTATGGCCCATATTCCACTTGAGGCACTGAGCTTTCCCAGGTGTGAGAATGGGTTCACAGAAAGTTCAGTTGTTCATAGCAATATTGAAAAATGAAAAGGAGCGAGAAAGAAGGGCTCTGCCCCGCAATACACACATACACCTCTCCCC
>VZRW01007699.1:238465-256771 GCA_013398125.1 Aegotheles bennettii | reverse complement strand
TCTTCTGGGTTGGGGGTGGGGGGGAGAGGAGTGCGGAGAGCCCACCCCGGCTATATTTATGTATGAATCTAGACCCAATGCACAGGCGAGGCGCTACGGCAGCCCCGCCCCAAGGCCACAAGGCACGGCATCTTCCTCCGGTCCTCCCCCCGGCACCCCGGCTCGCACATCTCCTCCGTCCCGCGGCCGGTGGGGCTGGCGGCAGGGCGCGGAGAGCCGTGGCAACGCCAGCTGCGCAACGCTGCCGTCAAAGGTGAGCCCCCTTGGTGGGGAGTGCGCAGGTCTCCCTCCTCCCAGGTGCTGCTGTCAAAATTCAGGAGGAAGTCCATCTTCCTCTTGCATGAGTAAAAGGGCTGAAGTCTGTCATGTCTCGCCACTGCAAAACTCTGGTCTCATCCAAACCACGATTTACTGAAAGAGGTAACTGCTGTAGCCATTCTTGTCGCTCTGACAACGGCCAGAACTGTGTCAATCCTAAAGCAAATGAGCAACAAAGCAAAGTGTAACAAGAGATCCAGAGCGGCTACTTGAGCCATACTGGTCTGCTTGGTACCAGTCTTTATTCCTGTGGCTCAGATACAGGGGATGCTTTGCCACTCCTATTGCAGTTTTACAATCCAGATGTGCTGCACAACATGGTAACACACAAACACTCAATGTAGCACCTTGGATCTCCTAAATATGGATCACCAACCTATGAACAGTTACCTTAACAACAGAGCAAAAGCACTACTTAATCATATCCCCGAGATCATTATTCAAAAACATCACCTTCCTGCAAGATTTAGAGAATTTTCTGTATAAACATTTTATGTTTTTAATCTAAAGAAACATATATGGAATTTTTTCTTGTATACAAAAATCTGTAATTCCTTACCTATATAGAAATCCCACATTCAGGCATCAGAATCTGCAAGGGCAGTCTAGACATCCATTTTTTTTAATGGTACAATTTGGAGGCAAGAGCATAAGATTAACAGAGTCCTTATTAGACTTATTTCTTTAAGCTCCAAAACCTGTATCTTGTGTTGTGAGAAGACAGCCATTTAACCACTGTCATGGTGGGAGACAGGATGCTAAAGTGCAAGAGAACAAGCTACACATAGGAATTATATATATTTGAACAGACTAAATCCAGCATTATAGGCCAGAGTTTAGATCTCACTTGCAGAAATCTTACATACTAAATTGCTGTGAGTGGAGTTAGACTGGCATCTGTCTGTCACCTTCAGCTGTATATGTTCTTTAGGTATCTGAGAGTGAAAGAGTTTCTAAGATATGATCTTAATGCTTTCTAGTTTAAAACTTTAGCTGGTTCATATTTTCTCACACTTCCCCCAGTTCACAAAAGCAGAACAGGTGACTACTTCTGAAGGAAAGCTGCATTATGGTTAAAGCTGAATTGTCCCCTTT
The DNA here is from genome assembly GCA_013398125.1 of Aegotheles bennettii. NCBI lineage: Eukaryota > Metazoa > Chordata > Aves > Caprimulgiformes > Aegothelidae > Aegotheles > Aegotheles bennettii. Next base: position 255,358 of record VZRW01007699.1, on the reverse strand, counting down.
TCATCTCTTATGTTTTAAATGGTACCTGACATCTCTTATCATTAAAAATCAAGGCACAGCATAAAAGTTCCTAAGCTACTATATTTATGTAGGAGGATGAAGAAAGCACAGATTTTCAAGTACCCACATGGGTGTAGGAAGGTGTTTCTGCAATGACAGTATCCTTATTATGTCAGATTGTTATAAACGCTGAAATGTGCTAAGGTGCAAGGATTTTACTCTGAGAGTATATTTTCTCAGGACTATAAAAACCAGTGGTGATAAAAGGGGAATTTTGCAAATGACAGATATAATTAATATATTTAATACTTGCAGCCAGATAGAGTGCTCCGCATATTAGGATAGAACTCATGTGACAGAAATAACATTTCCATAAACAGTTTGTTTTATGTAACATTTCCGCTTTTCCACTTCCATTATAATAAACTGTCAGAAAGATTGAGGGGGGGATTGGGGGGGGAGGGGCAGGAAGAGACCTTGTGAAAAGTCTGTCCTAGATGGAGATCAGTTAATGTGACAGTTATTAAAACAGGGATATCAAACTTGAGTCCAATGGCATGAGAGGAAGTGCTCTGTGGTCCTGCTCTCTAATCTGCAGACTGCAGAGACGTGAAGAGCGAAGCAAGACCTCAGTCAGAGTTAATAGGACTGCCCAGGAGGAACTGTGTGGGTTATCTCTGGTTTGCACCCTTTCAAATAAAGACAGGGATGAAATGTAATATTCTAATCATTATCTTTTTAAAATGAAAAGATACAGTCTTTGTCCCTGTAATCACTTTAGTTTGTTTGTACTATGGTGCTGCATCATCATTAGGTGCTGATCTAGGCAATTAAAGTTACACATGGGACTATTCATGCATACATTTCAGCACATGCTTACATCTTTGCAGCACTCTTTTCCAGACTTATTTAACTGCTTACTGTCTCAAATGGCTGATTTTGAAATTATTTATTTCTGTTTCCCATACCAAAAAGATTATGGTGAAATACTAGGGGGGAAAAAATAAAAATCATTCAATGTGCAGGAAAGTTTTCATTATGACACCAGAAAGTTAAATACTGAAATCCCTTCTCCAAAGTACAATTAACTAGAGTCATGAGGGCTTTGGATTTTTTAATTTAAACTGTTGTATTCATGAGCAAAAGTCATCAATCTTATTCTTCTTGACTTCTTGGAAGGAAAACTTTTTTCTCTTTTTTATCATTGGAGACTTTAAAAATGGTTCATGACAAAAAATTCTAGTCACACAGCAGGATGAAGGGTAATTGGATGACATAGTACTGGCAATGAAAAAATAGAAATCAGAGTACAAAGATTCATTTGTACTAAGTCCCTTTTATACAGCTCAGATGACCGAAAGGAGAAACACTAAGAAGGTTATAGCCTCTCTGTTGGAAATGTCCAGTTTTATGTAACACTTACGAGCACCTATCTATAGCTGAATGTATCCTGTTAAAGTGGTTGAATGTATTTATTCCCTAATTCAATGTGTCTCTAAAACAATACTGTAAAGAGCTTTATTGCAAATAAGAACTGTGCCTATAGTATTAAAACAGAATTCAGGCCATGGAATCCAATTCAGCCTAGGTAGGTTGTGAATAAAATTGAAACTGTACAGCCATCCTTTAACTGCTTAGAAGATGGGAAATAAATTGGTGCATTTCCAAGAGGGGAGGTACTCATCCCCTAAAGGTTAGTGTTACTAATATGCATGTATAAGATAGCAGTCTTGGGCAAATAACCTGAAATTTGAGTGATCTTGGAAGCTGGATTACTCTTATTTTATGCATTTTCTTTTCCAGTCAGTCCCAAGAAATATCAGTTAAGCTATCTTGGCATAAGTGACATAGACTATATGACTTCTACCACTACATTCTTCAGGAAATGGAAAAGTTGAGCCTCAAGATCAGCTTGAAAATCACCTTCTTTTCACAGGCACCTTCTGCTTTCACCTTAATTTTGCAGATTTCATCTCTTTATACTGAGTTGTCACCTGGATCCCTTCAATTAAGTTTGACTGAAGCAAAAGCAATGGAGAGCAGCAACCTACAATTGACTTTTAAGTGTTTGGGGTGATAATGTCCCTTGGGTTCTACAAAGAGATATCCATTGATTTTATTCTAAAGCCAGCTGTACCAATTACACCTTATCCATAGAAGTATGTACAAAACAGCCTTTAGAACACTCCCCCAGTTTTTAGTTTGTTTGTTTTTTGTTTGTTTGTTTTGTTTTGTGCAAAATCAACTCTTTGTACATTTTATCCCTTAGTTTGTTCATACTCTAATTAGCAATGATGTTCTAAAATGGGAAGCAAAACCCATCAGAATCTTGTATGGGAGGAGATAAGGAACTATCATTCATTTTGTCTGTTTAAAATTCATTACTCAGCCCCAGCAAAGCTAGAATCTGTGGCATTTATGTGGCTGTTAAGGTGGCTAAGTCACAATTGTTTTTCTTGGTTCAAGTCGTTAAGGTATTGGCTTATAACACAAAAAAAATCTGATGACATATTCTAAAACTACTTGTCACATATTTTCATTCAAGACAAGTTAGAGAATTTGTGACAGTCATCGATGTTAGGTGGAAAATTTCACATATTTTCACATTCAAGTTGGGTAGTGAAAATTGGATGGACTTTATGTAGCCCAAATTAAAAGTCAGTATATATTATTTTTTATTTGATTTATTCTTAACTACCTCCTTTTTTTCTACTACTGCAAGAAAGTCTGTTCCCCTCAAGGCACCTTTTACTGTCTTGCGAGGTTCTGATCACTTTCAATAGAAGAGATCAGAACGCTGTTCACAAATTCTAAATGTCCTGCAACTCATCAAAACATTAATTAGGAGTGCATGTGAAATTACTTACCCCCATGTTACATACAAGGGTATGAGTCACAGGTTTTTTAGTGTGACTTGCCTAACCTTGTGTGTAAAGTTTGTAGCTGAACTGAGAAGGTCTCTTTCTTTCACCATCAGTTCTACATTAGTATGGATTCTGTGGAAACTGAAACATGATCATAAGAAAAGACTACATTTCCCAGGAACTGTGATTCCTTGGCTCTGCAGCAGATAATTCCAGGCCAGTGAACACCCTTGGGTGCATCTGCAGAACCATGTTCACACAGCAGCTCTGATCATGAGTATAATATACAGCACTTAAATGCCTAATTAAAACAAGTTCTCCTGTGTTGCTATCATGCATTTAATATTTGTAAAACTGTTTCTGTCCGTTCCTTGGTGCAGTACTGCTGTGCTAAGTAGCTCCTCATAGAGATCTGGGGAATACAATTCAGATGGAATTACATTTGATAACCCAGAGGAATGAGCTTTATAGGCCCATCATGTCTGATCCACTAAATAAGATGTCACCCACGGGGGAATCTAGAGCAGAATGGAAAACTGTTTGCTCTAGGAACTGTTTTGAACTGTATGGTCAAACAATGTTTATATGAAGTAATAATATATTTACCAGACAATCATTAAAACATTTATGTTCTTTCATAGGATGGACAGGCTTTTTACTAGGGACATAGGAGATTTCAATGGTACCTGCTTTCCAAAGTGGTTTGGTCCAGTGTTGGCTTGTCAGCACAGTTTCCTTCAAGAAGAAGCTCTCCCTGCTTAGTAGGAGGAAGTAATTTAAACTGTTAAGGGAAGGTCTTCTGGAGATGATATCTGTCTAGGATTTTACCCTGCTGAGTAAGATCTAGATCTAAGGAAAAAGATCTTGGAAGGGGATTTCTGTAGGACTCAGAAATCAAAGAAGAATGAAGAAAAAGATTTCCCTATCATGAAGGAGAAAGGCTTGGAGCTATCTGCATATGGGGGACAGAATCAAAAAGGGCTGACTGGGGACTGGCAAGATTGGAGGTCAGCAGCTTATCATTCTGAGCTGAGCTGTTTTTCTGTGCTGACAGCCAGAGGGGGAGAACGTTTGAATGGAACCTGTTGTGTTTGTTTCAGTAAGGAAGGAAAAGAAAGCCAATTCTAATCTTCTTAACAATGTAGGCAAGCGTTACATTTTTGTACCCACTTTTGTCCTTATTTTGGGGATAGCAAATGCAATTCTGTGATAATGACAGCATAGCTTGTTGGAAAAGGGTGAGGAGGAGACCAGAAAGGGATTGTTAGGGAGTGACAGGACTGGGAATTTTATGCAGTGCTCATGGGGGTATGGGAGTTTAGGAGGAATCAGTGGGGGTTTTGGTGGGCTGGAGCTGTGAGAGATAAGATGGGACAGTTCAGTAGAGCATGTAGGGAGTGGGAAGTGAGAGTGTTTGGAAAGTAATGCAGGGTCTTCTTGTCTCTTGCTTATCCTTGCAAGCATGCATGGACTTGCTACAAACCCAAGCCCTTATACATGAATATTTTGAATATGTGAGGGAAAGAAAAGGGTCGCATAATGACATTCTTTCCACAACAAGAAAAAAGAAGAAATAGTGTGGGATATAAAAATCAGAAAAACCTTGCTGAGGACTTTTAATTTTGATGCTAAGAGGTTGTGAGTTAAAATGTTTTGGGACAAAGACTGTTTTGTACACTCTCACTTATGCATCAGCAGGGACAGTATGTTGATCCTTTAAGTTCCTGTTTGACTTACACCTGACCAAATAAACTTCTCCCCGCAGCAACCCAAGAACTCAAGCTATTATGTATGTTTTTTATGAGAAACTGAGGCAGGAATGGTGCGAGTGAGTGAGCCCTTGAACTCTTGTTTCTCTCTGTTTGATATGTATATTACAGTCCACATCTTGTCATCTCTTAAGGTTTCCTAGTAGGAGAGGATGCTCTGAAAAAGATGGGAGGATTTTCACACCACCTCTGTATCTAAGTTAGAAAGGAAAGTTCTGTCTAGGACCCTTGACTAAATGATTGCCAAGATGATGTTCTGCAGTAATACACTAAACAGAGGCACTTTGAATTCCTCACTTTCATTTTGAACCACTAGAGAAGTTATTCCATATCTCTATAGTACATGTCATAGCTACACTCCTGAAGCTATGAGGTTACGGAGAGTTGTTATAGGGATGTATAGTGTGCATATAGCAGCTCTATAACGAAGAAAGCCATTGCCATGCAGTGCCTTCTTATACTCTACTCAGTAATCATTAAATTTACTGACATTAAGCATTTTTTTCAGACCATTTCTGAAACCTGCCTACAGTCTTGAAGCTATTGTGCTATAAGTAATTCACTACCATACTAGGTATGAGCATACCAAAGTTACCAAATACAGTTCCTACCACCAGCTATGCCACAAGGATCTCACTGACATCTTATGAACACATCTCATTTTCATCTTGTCCTCTGCAATAAATTGAGCAGTTTTCAAATCACATTTTTGTTGTTGTTGCTTGCAAGAAGCCTCCACCAATTTACTCTGCTGGTTGGGATGAACACTAAGCATACTGATCCAAAATAAAAAAAGGAACACAAATCTTTATTCCAAATAATTCATTCAATGACTTTTTTTGTTTTAATACATTAACCTTGGATGTTCAAAACAAAGCAAAAGTGAGATAACATCATTACTGCCTTGCTATATAAACAGAATGTATAAACAGTCTCTGCAGGATAGTAAATTAAAGAGCTCTTTGAATTGCTTGACTTACATAACACATCTGACATTCTGCCATTTTTCAGTCTCTGGCCTTCACTTTGTGGGTTAAGTTTCATATTCCACAAATATCCATTAAATCAAGATTTAATTAAACCCTTCCAATCTGAACGCAGTCAAAATATTTTCTCACGGTTCAGGCAGTAAAAAAAGCATTCTCAAATCTAAAATGCCATGAAATGAGCATCTAACTAGAACTTCAGTACATTATAGATCTGCCCTCATTTTTTTAGAATCCTGCAGCACATTGAAGTAATAGAGGTTAGAATGTATCTTAGTAATAGCAGCCCTCGTACAGTACAGCACTCAAGTGTGTGTTCAAAATTCACCTTATGAATAATGCTCTCCTGAATGAGGTTGAACCTAACACATGTGCAGCTAAATATGCACTAAAGGGCCTTACTGAATCAGAGTCATTACAGCCTGCATCAAGAAGATTCACAAAGATCACATTTGCCTAAATGGGAGCACGGCCTGAATGAGGACTAGAACAAACCTGCAGGTGTTAAGTGGCCTGACAGAGTGTATAAGTCATGTGTGATAGGGTTTTATGCTGCTGCAGTAGCTAAGAATACTGCCAACTCAGAAAATAGTGCTCAAGAACCTCAGAACCATTATCTGGTCCCATTTTTGGCATCTGATGCACTGTAGAAAAAGGCAGAGTCCAGGCTCCAGCTGTGGCCTGCTCATATTCTTTGGATGAGTCATGAAAGAGATAACAGCTGGGATGAAGCCTGTTAGGAGCCCTAACCTGAAGCCTGTTATCATAGTTTTGCAGATGAATAAAGAATGTGGTTACTTCCCCATTTCCAGTTCTTTTAATTAGATCAGAATCTATATCTCCCACTGACTAATTTTTTCCACTGGTGAGATGCATTTGGTCTAGCAAAGTTCTTCAGCATGGAGCATCTGAGCTGTTCTTGAGGAGATTTGGATTTAGGGTTTTTTTGGTTGCATTATAGTTTTGCAAAACAGTTGTTAAACTTTTATGCCCAAGGTAGAAAAAAGAAAAAAAATCTTAAAAAATATCAAAATAAAGAAAGAAATTGGGGGCTAAACTTTAATGATTCCCATTTTTTCAATGTTAGGCAAAAATAGGAATTAATGGTTAACAAAGAGCTTTACTTCAACTGTGCATGCTTCCATCAACTCCTTTCCTCTGCCAAACAGTAATAATAGCTTTTATAAGAAACACACTGTATGGAGAAAGTGAAAAAAAGAGTTCAATATTGTAAGCTCAGAGGGCAGAGAGTGATTTGTCAACATGCCTGGGAATCATAGTTTTTCTTGAATTGCATCCAGCAAATTGTTAGTTTCTGTAACACATGATTTTATTAAAGATCTATAGTCTGATCCAATTTCTTGTCTAGTTGGTAGAAATCTTTCTACTGAATGAAAAGTAAGCTGAATTTGGTATAGCTGTGTAATGGCTATTGGTTGGTCAATATTTACAAATAGTTTTTACAGCTGGAACAACACAGGGTATATTGCTAGGCCAAAATCCTACTACATCCATTGATAAAACTGAGACCATTTTTGATCAATAATTTCTTTACACTGCCAGCTTAGCAGCAGCAGCTAGGTCTGCTGTCTGGCTGGGAAAGTTGTCCAGTCACATCACTGTCATGGGCTTAGGCAACTTATGCAAAAATGGCCAGTGTTAACAGCAGGAGGAGGTGAAAGGCACCCTGGCTCTTTTTTCACCTAATAAAGTAACATCTGGGCTTTATATGAATATATGCCATAGATGTAATATTATAAATTAGAATTCTGGCCTTACAGCTCTGAAGAGCAGGTGTATCTGAAACAACCACCCCTAGAGACACACCCTGAGTCCTCTGGACTGCTGGTTGCCTTTGGTGCATGTGGTTCCCACAGGTTTCAGTCAGATCATTTCACACGTATCTGACAAAGAAACTAGGTCCCACCATCAAAATCTCCCCTCACTTCATTACTGCTGTGCTTTGTGCCAGGATAGCTCTGCTTACTCAGGTAATTGCCACTTGTACTTGGTGGAACAAGATAGTGGACTAAGGTTTGCATCTCAGTCTTAATGATCTGTTCTATCATACTGTACTGCTAACAAGCTCTCTAACTTCCTAATGAAATGTTAAAATTAACAGTGCATCAACACAGCTATATTCCTTAGCAAAGTTGCACAATTATTAATTTGGTAGCATTTTAACCTGAGCAAGAAAAGAATGTGTCTCAGCAAAAAACTGCTGAGGAACATCTTAATTGCAATTGTTTCAAGATAAAGTACTGAGGACACTGGAACGATTACAAATAATGATCTTAAAATTACATCCATCTGGCAGCAATTACTGTAGCTGAGAAATCAAAAAAATGCCATACCTTCCCAACTCACAGAAGAGTGAGTGCTAGCTAATAGACAGATTTTGTAATAATTTCTAGTCATATTATAATATTTTCACTTCTGCTTAGTGTTTTCCATCTTGAAAAGGCAATCACAGAGCTGTGTTGTGATTTCTGATTCAAAGCACATTCCCCAACATGTGTTCCTGATACATTTTTTGACATTGTATGTTATAGCTCAGTAGGATAATTACACCGAACTACTTTAAAAACTTCATATTACTGCATAATTATTTTTGAGGGTTAGGGGTTTTTTTTGTTTATGTAAAGAGAAAATCAAAGCATCTTAAAATAAAACAATAGTAATCTAAGAAGTGTGCATTTTAAAAGATTTTACAGACACTCTCATGCCTTCCTTAAAATGTGTCTGCACGCGCCGTAGCCTCTGATGGAATGGAGCAGGTTACTGTCCCAGGACTGATATTTTCTTACAGAGTTGGGGTTGTGCTACTCTGTGAGACTGCCCCCATCAGACCTTTTTGTTGGGGAAGAACTGTGTTAGAGCACAGTTCCTCCCCAGAGCTCCAACAGTGCTGGAGCACTGCCTTAGGCCAGACATTCTCAGCCATCTATAGGAGACTTCATTCCCGTTTGCTTTTTACATTTCTTGTTCCACCAGGCTGGAACAGACTATCTCTTGCAAAAGTTGTTCCAAACTCTGTCAGTTTAAACCATACCCACAGAAGTCTTCGATTATGCTTGGCATCTTTTGACTGCTTTGACACTGAAAAAAAAAAGTAGAAACTATTTTTCTGAACTTCCAGCCATTTCAGGATATTTCCCTCTTAGTACATCTGATATGAGCTTTTTCTCCCAAGTGTATTAGGAATAATTTTTAATGTAGTTGAGTTGTATGCTTTTTCTCAAAAATTAACTTTCAATCTAAGTTAAATGTCCCCAAACCAGTATTTTCTTTTTGAAAATGAAATTTTATCTGTACATATAATTTTTTTAAAAGAAGATATTTTAAAGTGATTTTTAAAATGATATTAAAATATAATGTAAATTGTGTCATGCCTACATGAAAAAATGGTGACAGTTCAGAAATAGATGCTTTCATAAAAAAAATATTTTGGATGAAAAAAGAGAGATCACAAATGTAATAAACAGAAAATATATTTTCCCTCTGGCCTTGGTACCTCATCTCCCTTCAATAGGACCCTAGAAATAACAACAAAGATTTCTGCTTACTCTTCCATGATATTTGGGAATTGGAAGGAAGAGATCATCATTGAAATAAGCATATTTTAATTAATTCCTAGCTAATGTGGTCAAATGCAACTCAACATAGATCAAACAAATTTCTGTCATTTACAGACTTAAATAGACTTAAAATTAAGCATTGAATGCAATAATCTATTTTAAATCTGGTGGAGCTGAACCAATGAATTATCACCCAAGGGTCTAACCCATGGGAATGGATATGAATAAAAGCCTCATGCACCCATATTTAACTACAGAATAATTATGTTTTTTAACTTTGCCTGCTCCTACGACATCACATACATGTTTTTATTCGTCAGCTGTTTCTCAGAGCTGTTGTACTTCAGGGAAAACCATCACCCTTGGAAGATTGTCTTGTCGTTCATAATTCATTTATGGTTCCCCTCACTGTAGATATAGATTGCAAACCAGAATACAGAATTTGAAGAATATAGATAAAAACCTCATGATGTTTACAGGAGACTGTCTTTTTATATTGTATATGTTTTAGCATTGCTTCAAATTATTTAACGTTCCTCCTTCTAGTTACTGATTTAGAATGAATAGTTGCACATTCAGAGAAGAATATTGTTGCCCAAGTTAAGCATTCAAATAATTTAAATATGTGAACCAAAAGATGTTCTTATTTCTTTATAATCTAAACAAAGCCTTTTCTGAAATCTTATTAGCGTAGAAAGACAGACAAGCTATTTGTATATAGCCCTGTCTATGTAGTATTGATAAAGAAAGCAGGGCATTACAACTTGGTAAAAAAACCAGAAAACATTCACCAGAGTAAAACCTGCCAAGCTAGTAAAATACACTATTAATTTACTAAGCAAAATTCACAGTCACATTTAAAGTCAACTTAAAAAAAGCCTCATCCAGTTATACTTTGTATTCCCTTATATGACTATAAAACAGGTATATGCAACTGAAACTACTGTGCAATCAACGCAACAAACTTCTGTGTTTCCTCCACACACTACATGCTCATGTATAACCCCTGCATTTCCAGAGCAGCATAAGGAGATGTAAGTATAGATAAGAATCAGAATATTTGCTTTTCATTAAGTCGAGTCTATTAAATAAGAACCTGTTGTTCCCTGAAAATAACACAAAAATGAGTGAATAAACTATTCCACAAAAAAATTTAAGCTCAGAGGCACAGGGTAAGAGGCTTCCTTCACCATTGGATTGAGGGTCAGCAGTGATCAGGTTGGTTTCCAGATTTGCTAATGAGACAGAATCACACAATGACAGGATGGTTGAGGTTGGAAGGTACCTCTGGAGGACATCTGGTCTAACCCTCCTGCTCAAGCAGGGCCACCTAGATAGAGCAGGTTGCACATGTCCAAACGGCTTTTGTATATCTCCAAGAATGAGGAGTCCACAACCTCCCTGGGTAACTTGTCCCAGTGCTCAGTCACCATAAAAAAGTGTTTCCTGATATTCAGACAGACCCTCCTGTGTTTCAATCCGTGCTCATGCAATGCCCGGTGGCAAGACAAGTTGTCTTGCCACCAGGCACCACTGAAAAGAGCCTAGTTCTGTCTTTTTTTGCACCTTCCCTTCCAGCATTTATGCAGATTGAAACCATGTGAGCCCTCTCACAAGGTTCTCATTTTTGCACTCCATTTCCCATTTGTAAGATAGAATTAATGCTTGTGCTCTCCTTTTTGTCTGATTTGATTTAGACCATGCCCTCTTCAGAGACTGGTTCTTGCTACACGTCAGCACTGTGACTTCTCCAATGCTGTTTGTTCATGTAAAAGAAAGTTGTAAGTGTTGTCACTGCAGGTCTGAATCAGTAGGGTTTTGCCAGCTCAAGGCAAATATTCTGTGATTTAGGACAGACATGATGGTGTTCCAACACAGAGTCTGTCAGCAACAGTGTCCTCATTAAAAGGAAGGTCCACAACTGTTTATTGGATCTAAACAAGGTTTCCTTGTAAGATGGTTCATGAAAAGCAATCCAGCTTTCGAGGACAGGCTGTGTCCCTGGCTTCCACTCTTGTTTCAAGCTGGATAAAGGCCTCCAATTAACTGAGGAGCCACTAAACCAGCCTTTCCTTTTTTGGAAATATATGAGTGCTTTTTCATTTAATATTTTTTGCTCTCCATTTGCAAAAAGATGGGAAGAGAAACATTAATTACAGGGTTTTTTTAAAAAATCTTTGCTGCTGGGCAGAGAGAATGCTGTATAATCTTGAGAATTCATAACATGTCTGTAGGCATACAGTTTTCTTAATTTAAATAAACAAAACAATTAGTAGCTTGACAAAAAGGGCTGAAGTTATTTCTTGTTATTCAGTTTCCAAAACAACCAACTATTACTCAATGTATTTTAGCTCCAGAACAACATTTTTCAAATTAAATTAATTCAAAGAGATCACAGGAAAATGCCTGAGGATAAGACAAATACAGCATAATCTCTGACACAGGCTATTTTAATAGATGTTGCTGGCTTCAATCCTTTGTGTTGCCATAAAAGCATAAATCACAATTTGAAATTATTAGAGCAGTAATGCAAAAAGAAACAAATAAAAAGAGCAGTACAAACAATATCTATAAATAGATAGGGTCAAACAATTTTAAGAGAACCGTTCTTTTGAGAAAATATAAATTACATGGGAATAACGATTTCAATAATATTTTTAATTTAAAAAATGTGAAATATTTTCTTTATTTGCATTTAGCCATTTTGTTTTCCATTTTTTGTGGTTTGATGTTAAATTATTCTATATGTAATAATAACTATTAACTTGATGTTGACATTCTGTGGCTAAAGGAAACATTGTAACTTGACTTTATTCCAACAGGACAGAAATCAAGTCAGAAGCATTTCTCACAGAAAGGAATGTAAGGTTTCTGACATGCTCCACAAGTTACCGTACTAGTCATCTTCAGCAGCTACAGAGATTAAGGTGCAGGCCAACTAGTATGTCTGTCCTGTATGCAACTTGAAAACAAATGTTTTCAATGTATAAAGAAATTGCCTGATTTAAACTCCTAAACTGGGTACAAGACTTTTCCTGCTCCACTGGTCAATCTGCACAAGAAAAATAATCCCTCTTCATACTCCATCCACCCAATGTTTTTCCCTACTCATTCTCTCTCATCCTTCATTTCTCACTCCTCAGTAGATAAAACAGAAGTATCTCAACAGATTACTGTGGTATTATAGAAAAGCTCATACTGTGAATATTTCTCTTCTACTCTGGGTTCTCTAAAGTCAAATTTGTTTGAAAAAATATTTGAAAGTCTCTGCTTCTTCTCATGTGTGTCTGCAGGTACTGGTGTCAAGTATTACAAACTTGGTCCTACTGTCACTGAAGTAATTAAAAAAATTCCTACAGAGATCAGGGATACTGGAATAGCTGCTGTGATAAACCTAACTACAGGATTGTAGAAATTAAATTATAGCAATATTGTGGAGTATGTTAATTTTCTACTAGATGGGAGTCCATCTCACTGATTTCATTTGTCTTCTGATCTGGCAGTATGAACAGAGGTACATGAATGGAGGTTTTAGTGGTGATGTAGGTAGGCGGTTGGGCTGGATGAATTTGAAGGTTTCTTCCAACTTTGATGATTCTATGATTCTGTGATTCTATATCTGATTACTATTCCAACACCACCACAAAAAGCTATTATATTGGCAACATACAGTTTTGGAAGAACAATCTGAATTTTCATCTGCCTTGTGTATTAGCAATGAAATTGCCAGCTGAACCCTAATTGTGTATTCTTTATGACAGGTAATAATAGGAGATATAGAGAAGAGCACAGCTTGTATTTCAGCTACCATGCCAAGCTGAAAGAGCTAGCAGCTTAAAAAAACCCATGTTTTGATTTGTAAGCAAAGCACATTTTATTTGGGTGTCACCAAGAAAGAATACACAGGGGACCATACCATAGATGGAAGCTGACCCTGGGGAAGGCAATAGGAATTTTCCCAATTACTTCAGTGGAGCCAGGATTTTATCCATTATCTATTTTCTCAGTACCCCGCAGCTTTTCAGGCTTCAAAAAAAAAAAAAAAAACAAACCAACAAATCAAACCAAACCAAACAATATTCATAAAGAGCACAGTGAAGATTGCTCTGAAGAAATATATCTTTGTTTCTTTGTCAGACACCTTTCAATGTAGGCAAGCTGCTCCCACAGACTTTGGTAGAAGCAGGGCATTGTTACATGATGAAGAATTTGGTACCTGAAGTTGGTGCCCACTCAGTGGTTTGACACAGAGCCACCAGACCCTTTGGATAGTGGTCTTGTTCCTTCTGCCTATGCATTGACTGGAATTTAACATTACATCCATAGCTAACCTAGTTCTTGATAGGTCTCGGAGGAGTACACAACCTCAGATCATAAATTAAACTAATTCTTTTAAACGTGTAAGCCCAGCTAGAAGTTTTGTGACAGCAGATGGTTTCTAAGTTAGCTTTGCTGTAATGTAACATAGGATATTTGTTTTCATTGGTACCATATAACTTCCCTGTAGCTAGATTTGTGCAGTAACTGGCTCAGTAAATCTCTCATTTAAAAATGTACTGGAGCTGATTACTGATAGCATTTTTGAGATGAATCTCAGACACATTTCCTAGAACATGAAGCCTGCTCAGGTTAGCAGTTTTAAATATAGTCTGGTTGGGAATGACTTTTGCCCTCATCTTGTTGTCAATTATTTAGACAAGCATCTGACATTCCCAAGTCTGGTGTCTCTTGCAATGTCTCATGCCTGGCAACAGAGAAGAGGTCTTTGAGCTCACTCTTTTCTGCTTTGCACCCACCAAACTCATGCTCAGTGCAAGTATGAAGTCACAAAATTGGAATAAATTTATCTCATCTCAAGAATGTGTGTCATGGACAAAGCAAGGTAACAGTCAGGGTAGCTGTAGTGAAATTCTGCTTTCTCATACATAATATTGTTATTCTTATTTTCTATTTATTCTTTTCAATGGCAAGGTAAGGGTGTATTTGATCCTCTAAATCTTAAGCCAGGTTTTCCCTCACTGTAATAACTGATTTAAACCAAAATCCTTAATTTTTATTCCACGGTCTTCCTGGTTAATCTTTGTCTAAATGTTTCCATTACATAAAAAGTGTTTATTAAGAAAAAACTCATTTAAGTATGTGCAGATTTTGACTTAAATACAATTATCAACATACCACCTCCTTTTTTTCAAATGTTTACTGTTGATTCTGCAAAGTACAGGATGCTATTTATTTTGAGGGGGAAGTTTTAGGTGGAGAATCCCTTTATCTAAAGCTTCACAGAAAGATAATAAAGTTTCTAAACGTAGAACCAGTAACAGCTACTTAAAAATATGTATTTTGATGGAATTCCACTTTTCAATCCTGATTTTTAATAAGCCTTTGGAAGAACAAATCTTTTGCAAACAAGATTTCTTTAATTCTACATTCACTTTTTTCTTTTTTTGGTGTCACCACTGGATTGCTTGATACTGGGAGATCTCTTGCTGCTGCAGTTTCCTTTTTAACTCTTAGAATTTAAAACATTTTTGGGAAAAGGAAAAGAACCACAGAGGCCAGTTCTGCTCTCCATCACAACAATAGAGACAGACCACTCCACTCTCCCTTGGCTCACGGAAGCCTGAGTTTAGCAACACTCTGCTGCTCCATGCACTGGAGTTTAGGAGGAGACCTGATCTCCTTCAACAAATTGAGTGTCTGGGACTCAAAAAAAGAAACCCAGGTTATAAAAAAAGAAAATAGAAAAAAAAGAAAATAGAAAAAAAAAAAGAGAAACAGAAAAGCACAAGTTATTTCCTTCTCATCTCTTCCATGAAAATAATTTCCCTAAATTTAGCTACTCTAAAGCTAATTTTCAAAGGAGCTGCTTCTCAGTCTTTTCTGCATTAACATGTAGGACAGAGCAGCAAAGGTGGCACACACTGGTCTGAACCCATATCAAAAGGCTGCCCATCATTATTCCATCTGATCCTTTTGAGCCCAGGAATAAGAGGTGGCAGATCCAACTCCCCATATGCTGCTCATTACACAGTCTGCTCTGCCTTACATTCACTGACTCAGTGGATCCTCAAGCTTGAGTGAATATTTGATTGTGGTCTAAAAGAGCTAACACTGCTAATTTTTCCAGCTGCTAATTAGTCTTGCAGAGACTTGGTGTCTCAGCTTCTTGGAAAAACACATACTGGTCTTGTGCTCTGTTTTTGCCCTGCGACTCATTTTAGCCAATGGGACGTG
Source organism: Aegotheles bennettii (assembly GCA_013398125.1). NCBI lineage: Eukaryota > Metazoa > Chordata > Aves > Caprimulgiformes > Aegothelidae > Aegotheles > Aegotheles bennettii. Next base: position 239,927 of record VZRW01007699.1, on the reverse strand, counting down.
CTTTGTGTCTGCAGAGAATTAATGAGTACCTGCTTGTGACTTGTTATCAGAGCAGTTTTGACAGCATAACTGTTACAAAAATGCAGTTCATTTGTATAAATGTGCATATGCACATCCTAAAGAGACTGGTTGTACCAGTTTCTCCTGTCAGTAATGCTCTTCAAGCTCCACTTTGCAACCTTCAGATTGATGGCAGATTTAATGTTGCTGTTCATGGTCTTAATACTAGAGAGAAACAAAAACCACCTAGCACTGGTGCCAGTCAGGCTAGCCAGGTCTGTCTGACAGTGAAGCCAGCTCTTGAGGTCTGCAAAGCACCTTGTGTCTCCAGTTTCATTAAGACCCAGCTCCTCTAATCATACCCAGACCCCCATGGACTACAGGGCTAATGCTAAAAACTAGTACTCTGCAATGAGGCTTTTCTAGGTACCAAAGAAGCTGGGTCTCATGTTCTGGCAAGTTGTGCCCTTTAGGTTGTCCTTTATTCATGAGGAGAACATAAGTCAGGCCACCAGTACCACGCACTTTTCACAAGCAGGTGAATTGGTTTCCAAAAGCATGACTTCACAGCAATTGAATTCATGTTCTACAATAATGTTGCTAATGTGTGGTAGTAGTGCCTGTAGTATTTAAATGTTTAGCATCTTAGTTCTCCAGTACCTGAATCAGTAATTAAATGTTGTAAATTAAGTTAAATTCCTCAAGTTAAGTCTGGTTTTCCCAAGGCAGTAGCTGCTGAGTGATTTCCTTGCCTTTACTCTGACTCACAGGTTTTCTCTTCTTCCTATTTTCACCCCTGTTCCACTGAAAGGCGAGGAGTGAGCGAATGGCTGTGTGGGTGCTTGGCTGCTAGTCAGGGCCAACCCACCATGTAATGCTCATTTTTTCTAAGGGTTCTTTTTTTCCTAAATACTTCTTGTTCATTGTGTATATTTTAACTTCTTTTAAAATGCAAGAAAGTAGACTTGACAGCAATTCATGATGGAAACAAGGACATGGAAAATAGTTTGTTAGCTCTGACATCGAAGCAGTGATGGTCAACGGCAGCCTTGGCTGCAGTGATCATGAGATGGTGGAGTTCAGGATCCTGAGTGGGAGGAACAGAGTACCTAGCAAGACCAGAACCCTGGACTTCCGCAGGGCCAACTTTGGCCTCCTCAATCGATTGTTAAGGGAAGTCCCATGGGACAGGGTGCTAGATGGTAAAGGGGCTCAAGATAGTTGGTCAACATTCAAGGACCACTTCTTGCAAGCTCAGGATCAGAGTGTCCCAATGGGTACAAAATCAAGTAAGGGAGCTAGGAGACCAGCATGGTTAAACAAGGAACTGCTGGGCAAACTCAAGTGGAAAAAAAATCTATGGATCATGGAAGGAGGGGCTGGTCACTTGGGAGGAATATAGGACGGTTGTCAGAGGATGTAGAGAGGCAATTAGGAAAGCCAAGGCCTCCTTGGAACTTAA
>VZRW01007699.1:196661-238140 GCA_013398125.1 Aegotheles bennettii | reverse complement strand
TTCAAGAAGGACATGGAACTGCTTGAGAGAGTCCAGCGCAGAGCCACTAAGATGATTAAGGGAATGGAACATCTCCCTTATGAGGAGAGGCTGAGGGAGCTGGGTCTCTTTAGCTTGGAGAAAAGGAGGCTGAGGGGTGACCTCATCCATGTTTACAAATATGTAAAGGGTGAGTGTCAGGATGATGGAGCCAAGCTTTTGTCAGTAATGACTAATGATAGGACAAGGGGCAATGGTTTTAAACTGGAGCATAGGAGGTTCCATGTAAATATCAGGAAGAACTTTTTCACTGTGAGAGTGACAGAGCACTGGAACAGGCTGCCCAGAGAGGTTGTGGAGTCTCCTTCACTGGAGACATTCAAAACCCACCTGGATGCGTTCCTGTGTGATGTACTCTAGATGACCCTGCTCTGGCAGGGGGGGTGGACTAGATGATCTTTCGAGGTCCCTTCCAACCCCTTAGATTCTGTGATTCTGTGATTCTGTGATTCTAAATATCACTAGGTGTATGGGTGGACTTAATGATAGGCATCATGCAAGGTATGAACGCATATCTGTGGTCCTTAAACTCAGAGAGAAAATTTAACTATTTAAAGATGCATCCATATGGATAAGACTTACTGACAGAAGCAAAAGTCTTATTTTCCTGGTAGAAATTTCCATATGTTTCTTTGTCTGTTTTCATATGTTTAAGATTTTACAGGTTACATAAAATTTTCAATTCATATCAGAGTTATCTTTTGTGGTGAGTTTCTTCTAAGTGTACAGAAATTAATTATCTGAAGAAGACTGCTTTACTACATTCAGGAAGCCAGCTGTCAACATCAGGGTCAAATATCTGTGTTTCAATCCACCTCAAAATGTGTCCAGCCCTTCCTCTTCTCTATGCAAAAATAAAATAACTGTTGAGTTTCTCCAACCACAAGTTGTGAGATCTTGGTAATTTTTCTATCTGAACACTGCATATGCCCAGGTATATGCAATAGTTAGCTCAGATAAAATTCAGTATAGGCAAAACTGCTGCATCTCATCTGTTCAATCATCCAGAATGTATTTTTATATTTCTTTAGCTCTTTAAATATGATTAGAAATGTTTTTTCTTTTCTCTCTAGTCTGCTTATCTTCACTTTTTAAATATTTCACTCTTTAATTGCACCTTGCTTATTCTGAGGATTGCTTTTTCATTATATCTTTATTATTCAAGGAGAGGTTCTCTGAAAGTAATAATGATAACATTTTTTAATTAAATAAGGGATACAACATTTTAATAAATACAAATATAACAGTTACTGTCCTCACTGAAAGTAAAGACTGACCGGAGAAGTGTTGAGCAAAAATGATGGAACTTACTAGTAGACATGGTAAATGTCATGTGCTGTACACTTTGTTTGAGAAGACTCACTTCAGTTCTTCATTATCTGTTTTGGGTTTTTTTCAACAGTGACCTCTAGAATATGAGTCTTTCATGACTGATTGTCCAGTTGGAGACATTGATATGCAGATGCTTTGAAGTACAAAGAAGTATCTTTAAAAATAAACCTCTCTACATATTTTGCTGAGGTACAAGCACTTTCGTGCTCTCCTTTTCAATAAAGCTCATCCTCTGTTCTTCTCTGGATATTTGCATGGCCTTGAAAATCACCTGAACTGTCTTCTCACTGTTTATTTTGGTGAAATTGCCAAGCACTGACCTCCCATTACCTGTTTACTTTTTCTAGTTGGGTGAAATGTATCAATGGTGCAATTCATTTTTCTACCAGCTGACAGAACAAGAAGAAAACTGTATTTTCTCATGCTCTGTTTTTAATTCAAATACAAGCCCACTTAACTAATCACATTTATTAGCATCCTTCTCATACAGGTTTCTAGTTGGAAATGGTTCATGGAATATTTTCTACAAAATGCATATTAAAAATTAATGAAATCAGCATGAACAAACACAGTAAATCACTTCTTTGTTTGTCTGGCCACATAATTTTGTAGACCATTCTTCTGTTTAATGCAAATAAGAAAAACATCCACAGTATTAATCCTATGTAGTAGTGGGGGTAGATGTCTTCTCTACATCCTAATGAAGAAGGAGGTATATTCCCCAACTTCCAGTTCTTCATTCATAATAATTTTTAAACAATAGAGATTTAACAACATTGTCAGAGTATAAAATAATTATTTAAAAAAAAATAGACAAGTGAAATTCACAATACAAAATATCAACCCAGGATAGGCTATTTTACATACTGAGCACAGGCAAATCTACTGTTGTAGCATAAGTAAATGCTTTGAGTCAAAGACTTAGTGTGAAATTCTGATGGTACTAAGAATGCCAAAATGGAAAAGAAGTCCTTCAACGCTGACTTTATGGGGATGTAGACACAGCAGGACATGTTTTGGATGCTATTCAAATGCAAATAATAAACATTTATAGTTGTCTACAGTACCTGCTATTATAGCCCAGAGCACTCAGATGGCCTACAGTATATGTGTTTTTTCAGGAGCTCTTCTTTCAAAGGCTCACTGTGATCCCAGTGGCCTTGGAGGGAGGACTGTTTGATCGAAGCTGGGTGTTTTGGAATCCCCAACTGAGGAAGTCATAAAAAGTTTTAGACAGAGTCTAATAGTACTTGTACAAAAGTTTCCTCTGTGAAAAAGAGGTTAGGTTGAGTAAAGGAGACAGGTTTTTTCTCTATTACTCAGGAGACTGAATATCTGTCTGGATAGCCAGATTGGGCTGTAAATCACATTGGGAAGTCTTCTTGCCTGAAGAAGAAATCTTTCTAGATAGTACTGGAGACAAGCCAGAGGGACTGGTTATTGTAGGCTGGACTGAGAAATGATCAGTTCTCTGTGGTGGTTCACAGCAAACCAACGAAATGTATTCTATAATATTTGCTTCTTCTGAAGCAGATAGCTCTCATGAATGCTGGAGGGAAATAAAGCTACTTCATTAGAACTTCCCCACTAGCTCCTTCTCTCTCTGTGGATCCTGAGGGCATTTACTGTTATCATGAGAGTGAGTATGTAAAGCCAAGGTGTGGCTTAAGCAAAACACAATGGCAATCTATGGTGAGGTCTGCCACAGATCCTCAGCAAGGTCATAATAAGCGGGAGGCCAAAATGGTGGTCACCTATTAGGACCTGAGTAGCACTGCAAATTAATCACTGTCTATACAGATAGAATAGCCCTAATAGTCATGTCAGCTCCTAAAAATTAATATTAAATTCCTCCTAAAATCCAATTCATAAGAAAATATTTGAACTTGCTTTCTTAAGATCCTGACACATCAATCCAGCTGGGCAATTCCACCCATCATGACAGACTTGCAAAAGGATGGATTTTGAATGGTTGTTTAAAGTCAACACATATTGTTACTGAAGAAGAAAGAAAGTAAATTGCTGACTGATGAGACTTTTGTCAACTCCTATCTCAAATATGCCCTGGCTAGGAAGATAATGTACATGATGTGGACAAGGCCAGACTGACCATCTTGTGCGACACACTAGTCTCAGTTTTTAAAGTCTTTATATTGATATTGTGTTTAAAAAGTGTGGAGAAAGTATTTGTTAGGAGCATAATCTCCCAAAGAGAAGGAGGAATGTATCTAAGAAGAAAAAAACTCAAGAAATTTCTCAATTTCAAGATGAATAAAAAAGAAATGTTCAGCCTAGAGCAGTCAATATTATCTTAATTTTTGTTTTGTTTTATACCACAGAAGAATCAATAGATAATCTGGATGATGGATACTAGGTGTACAGTATGAGCTATGCTATGTGTTCCAAAACTACAAAATAATTGTTAAAGTGAAAAACTTGCAGTATTACTTTGACCACCAAGGGTGTCCTCCAGCTTAGTAGATATGTCAACAAAGCTACAAAACACAAGATTTTACACTTTGGGGAAGAAAAATAAAACAATGGAAGGCTCTCAATTTTAAGAGGGTGGAGGAAAAGAAGGAAGTTGTAGTCTCTAACAGGAGAATTCCTGCTAGCGTAATTTACTGAAGAATGCAAAATCCTGAACAGGAGAAGTCTCTGAATAGAATACTATCTAATAAAATAATATTTAAATGCATCAATCCTGAACTACAGTAGAGCACACTTCAGAAAGCGTTGCTGGTATCATATCTCTCCAAAGGCCAGAATCCAAAATCATCACATACAACTTTGTGCAATCTTGTGTATGTAGTAGATTCATCTGAGACAAGGATGAACTCCAGATGGAATTTTACAATGTAGCTTGACTCTGGAGAGGTCCTCCTATATATGTGCACACAAGTATATTATACACAATAAGTCTTATATATGTAGCACAAGGATCTATAGCTAGCACAGTAAAAGTAAGTGAGGGAAAAACATACACCTCAAATTCACAGTTAATATAACTCCATTCTTGTCTATGAAATCACTTTGTAGTATTTATCTCAATTCAGTTACAACAGAGATTAATATAACACAATGTCTTATTCACTGAGAACTTAAGAACTAAATGTGCAGATGTGTTAAACTTGTATCTAACTAATTAAAACAGACTAATAGAGAAAGAGAGGAACATGTAACCAATATCCTATTAATGTCTATAACTAACAATGGAAATGATAAATATTGTGAACTCGTAATTCAGCTGGCATAAGTATCAATTTACACCACAGAAGAATCTACATTTTTATTTGTTAGTGATGCCCAACAACATTTCATCAGATTTATTTCTAATATAAGTGTATAAAGTTGATTCTGCTCTGGTCTTTAATAAGAATTTTAATAAGAACTTTTATAATTCTCTAATAATAACTGAAGAAAAATATACATCTTTGAATAGATATGACTGGATTTGTGGATGAAGAAGGAGCAGTGGATGTCTCTTACCTCAGCTTTAGGAAGGCACTGTCTCTCAATACAAGAATATTGTCTCTTGGATACCATATTCTTGTATCCAGGTTGGAACACTACAGTAGACTTGAGTGAAAACTAAGTAGGTGAGAAACTGGTTGGACACATGGGCTCCAAATCCAGTGGTTAATGAGTCATACACTACCTGGAGGCTGGTAACAAGTGGAGTACTACAGCTGCCTGTACTGGGTCTAGTCCTGTTTGACATCCTTGTAAGTGACCTGGAGAATATGACAGAGTGCTGCTTGATCATCAAGCTTGCAGATGAGACTAATCTGGGGCTGTAGTTGAAATGCTGGAGGGCAGGACTGCCATCCAGAGAGACCTAGACAGGATGGAGGAATAGTCCGATATGAATAGCATGAAATTACAGAATCACAGAATTCTAGGGTTGGAAGGGACCTCGAAGGATCATCTAGTCCAACCCCCCTGCCGGAGCAGGTTCACCTACAGTATATCACACAGGAACGCATCCAGGCGGGTTTTGAATGTCTCCAGTGAAGGAGACTCCACAACCTCTCTGGGCAGCCTGTTCCAGTGCTCCGTCACTCTCACAGTGAAAAAGTTTTTCCTGATATTCACATGGAACCTCCTATGCTCCAGTTTGCATCCAAATTCCACCAGAAAAAATGACAATACTGCACTGGGTTGCACCAGACCTAGCAGAGCAACCCGGAATATTGGTAGACAGTGAACATGAGGCAGGAGTGTTCCCTTGGCAGCAAAGAAGGTCAGTAGCAACCAGGGCTGTATTAACAGGAGCAGAGTGGATGGAAAGAAATTATTATTCCCTTTTACTTGGCACTCATTAGATTACATCTAGATATTGCATCCAGTGTTGGGATCCTCACTACAAGATATTGATAAATTGGAGTGAGCTCAGTGGAGGGCCACCAGGATGCCTGCGGACTGCAGCATTTGCCCTGTCAAGAGTGGCTGGCAGAACTGATCTTGTACAACTTGGGGGAGAGATGCTCCAGGGGACCCGGCAGCAGGCCTATGGGAAAGTTACTGAGAAGACAGCATTGGGCTCTTCACAGTGCTGTGTAAAGTTGTACATGGTGGGAGCCTGAGAGGCAATGGGCAAAAGAGACTTCAGAGAGCTATTCAGCCTGTATATAACACACACAAAAAAAGACTGATTATAAAAACAGTTAAGCAGTGGAACAGAGTGACTAGATAGATCATGCTGTCTATACATCTGGAAGTTTTAAATACCAGACTGGACAAAGCCCTGTAACAACACGATCTGATCTCTCAGCTGGCCCAGCTCTGAGCAGGAGGCTGGACAAGAGACCTACTGAAGTCTCTTCCCACTTGTGTTGCCCTATGATTCTAGGACAATGTTCACTATGTATTAATGAGAACATGAGTAGGCAAATATTTCTAATTTCAGATTCTTCCTTATCACCACAAATGTCCCTGGTCTATCCCAATGTGTTTTTTCCTAAGAAAAGTTCAGCCATTCAGGAAGCAAACCTTAGTAATAAAACTGACAAACTCAAGCATACTGCATGAGTCCCTCAAACTGCATTAGAAATTATTCACTTAGTATTTTAAGCAGACCTGAGTCAGTATTTTATATAATTATACAAATATTCACCATGGAATAGTCAAATCTGAGATGATTCAGCACACAGATCACATGGTGTGATTCTGCTGCACTCCTGGATGAATATATTAATCTTTGTCAGGTGTGAATATTTACCATTATGAAGGATAAATTTCCCTTATTAAAACTATTTTGTAATTCCCCCTTAGAAGTCACTGTTCTGGTAACTGGATTAATTTATCAGAACATTTGCAGAAATGTGACACAAACCTAAAGTAAACACTGTAGTTGGAAGGTTTCTTAAAACCCTTCAGAATATTCACATTCAAGAGGCCAAAATTTCTGACAGCAGAATTTTTAACAGAACTTGTACACATGGCAGGAGAGTCAAAGTTCATTACTCTTATAGCTCAGAAAGTCATGGTACAGACAAGGAGGAAAGTATGAAGACAAATATAGTAGGAGGCTGCTTTTATTTGCCTTATTATCACTTACATATATATGTATCTCACCAGAAGAAAAATAAACACAGAACTCACTATGAATGGCTCAGTCTCTTAATTACCTTATCTGTTAAAGAAATAAGTGAAAATAATTTATGTAGAAAATCCTTATCAGCATTGGCTATTCTTTTCAGGTTTCTCATATAGCCTTTCTTTCTATTCTAATCATCCCAAACATTGTAAGCTCTCAAGGTTATGGGCTTATGTAATTTTTCTATAATTATTCCTTCTTAAGGTTATTGAATATCTAGAAACTGTTATCACAGGGAAATAAAAGTATTATTAATTTTAAAGAAGTATAATTCAGAACAACTTGAAAACACGAAGGGCTACTCCAGAGAATTTCATGTGAAGAGAGTTATCTATTGCAATGAATATTTCAAAGTGGAAATCTAAGGCTACAGTTGTAAGAGATTCACATACTATTTATAAAGCTTCAGTTGGCCTAAACTACCAGTGTCAAAGTCCTTTCCTAAATGGAGTGCAGAGCTGTGTAAGTTCCGGGGTCTGGGGGTTTTCCTCTTGCCAGTAGCCTGTTCACCACTACAGTCAAGCCACAGAAAACAATTTGAAAAGATAGGAAACATGAAAACAGATGTTCCAACTATAAAATAAAAAAGGAGGGGGGTGAAGGGGAGAGAAAGAGAGAGAGAAAATATGGCAGAAAGTGGCATAATGAGTTTACTAAGTATATAAAAAGATAAAGAAGGATCAGAGGAACAAGTTGGTCAGGGCCAGGTCAGCATGGTTACTGCAAGTCCTCATCTGCTGATTCTCCATCTCCATTGACACTCAACGCAGATGCCAAATCCTCAGCAGTTTTACAGTGTGGTGGGGCTGTTCAGAAACTGATTACTGTCCACAAATTGAGAGCAATAGAGTTTCTCATTTTTAAAGGTATTTGCAAAATCAGATCTATCAGAGTGAGGAAATCCATCCCATCAACATTACAGCAATTCAATACAAAAGTCAGACACAAAAGACAAAGGGCTTGAACTGCTGTGGCTACCCAGCAGAATTCATCCCATCGTTGAGTCCTATGATGTACAGTACACTGAATCAAATTCTCTTCTCAGCCTAAACCAATTTGTTGCAGAAGAAATTAATGATCACTGAAAGGTAACTGTACATATGTTATATTGCATATAGTTTAGTCCTCTACTTAAAGCTGGCCAGAACATAGCCTATGAAAGGCTAAGTGTTACTCTAATTTAGAATGATTTCTTAAGACTCTAACATAGTGCATTAGAGCTCCCTTTTGCTTCCCATCTTTATCAGGTATAAATATAATTTAGCCAATTTTATTCAGCCAAAGGAAAAAAAAAGAACCAAACTACTTTTCTAGGCTAATCTTCATATCAATGGGGCCAGCCCAAATTGATTGTTTTGCTGGGAAATGATGAGATAATCTGGTCCAAGGGACAGAAAAACACCAATTCAAAAAATCTGAAGTACAAATTTGACCTGAATAGAACCCAGGAAGTTTGGTTTGTTTTTCCAAAGCATGACCTGAGCTGAACCACCCAGTCAAGATTTTCACTAACAAAAAAATAAAAGCCATAATATTCTTGGTTCCAGTTAAATTCCCTTTTCATGCTAGATTGGTAAAGAAAGATTTTAAATCTGCTGTATGTAGACAGCTGCCAATTTAGTCAGCATTTAGGAATCCCCAGATGGCATGAGAAAGGACAAAGCTTTTGAAGAACATGCTGCAGTAGTTCTGGTCAGAAGAACATTCCTAGGAGTGCTAGAACAATACTTCAGTTTACTTGGAGGCTTGTTCATCACAGTGCTAAAATCACTGAAAACATTCAACCAGCTGAGCTGATGAAAATCAAATCTGTGTAGCTCCATTGCTCAGCCCACAGCATGGCCCAAGAAGTGATAATTGGATTAATATGACAAGTGATTCAAAAGAGTCTGATAGTTTTGGCTTCTCAGGAAAGCAGGGAATCATTTTAACACAAAAGTTGAGTCCTACTTTCTGGTTTAAAGTAGAATGAAAACCCAGTTCCCAGCCTTTACTGGGGAAAGTCAGAAATAAAATCCTCAAAAAAGCAAGAACAATTGCCATCATGATGTCTTGATTTTTTGACAGAAATCTTAAGGAAAACTGCACTGAATTGTCAGTAAATATGTGTTTCCTATGCACAGCAAATATAAAATGTTATTAAGTTAACATCTACTGTCCTCTGTCATCACAAGTTCCATTTGTCAGTCAATCTTCATGGGGACAAATAGATATAGATAGGAGAATTTATGGATAACCAGACCTTTGGGTAGAATAATTCATTATATTTCTTCTTAAATATCTTGAATGTCACTACATCCTTTAGCCCTGCAGCAGAATCAGTCATGTGGATAATATTAGTCTGGTTCCCTTACTCCAGACTCCTCATTGTCTAACCATAGTATCCTCTCATTAATTATTTTGGACTTCTGGGGAACTAATTTTCAGACTACCATTGGAAATATTTATTTCTCAGTTCTTTGCACCAGTAAATGAAAGTAAACTTCAGCTTTTCCCAGGATTCATTCTTTCGTATCCCAAAAAGGTATCCTTGAAATAAATGCAACACCCCTGTATTAATGTAAACAAATACCTAATCCTGTTTCTGTTTTGTGGAAAGTTTCTGGAAAATTACTGGGCTTCTGCACAAAATTATAGTCTACAGCTAATACCCTCTCACTATTGTGATTTTGGGTCTGGCTAGCATTGTATTTAGACAACTGCCAAAAAATTTTCTTGTTTGGTATACAATGTACATGTGGCCATTTTTCTTCTGTTCATCTAATACCTTAATCCTGAAATATCTGCTTGGCTCTACTTATTTAACACCAAAGTATACAGCTTCTTTAAATGCTTTTATTCAAGACTAGCAGAATTTTGGAGGCAGCCAGCTTGCTGTCTGCAGCCAACAGATGGGCCTCTAGAGAAGGACCTTCTGCTAAGCAAGGATTTGTGAGTAATCCAGGCCTTCAGAATAGCACAAAAAGAACAGTTTTATATTGTTATTTGCTTCACGAATGTACATATCGGGGTAGTAAATTATTGCATATTTGGCTCTCCTATCTAGGATGTTAGTCTTTCTGTTCAATGAGGATCAGATTATTTTTTTTTCTGTTACTTTGCATAAGCATTTACATTAATGGTTCCCTAATGAACTCCAGTGGAATTTGGTTCTCTGTATACATAAAAGAATAGAAAACTTGCTATCAACTCCTCTATTATTGCCCCAAAAGTCTTTTGTTTCATGTACCTAAGACAGCATGAATTAAGCAGGATGGGGTTTAATATTAGTCTGATGTTGTGATTGGACTACTACAAGTTACTGAGATATATGGCTAGGATTTAAGAGAAGTAGCGAAAGAAATAGCTTTCAAGGAGTTTTATCAACCATTTCATAAAAGTTATATGAGAACCAAAGCTGAAAAACAAGAGAAATATAAAAATATCAAAACGATATTACACATCTGCAGTTCCACCAGAATCCCTGTTAGCTATTCAGAAGAAACACTCCTTCTGAAGCAGCACAAGCTGGCTGGCATCTGACCTTGAAAATTTGAAAGTCCTTTTCCTTTTTTGTATTTCATTTTTCTCAAAAGTTCTTGTTTCAATCAATTTAAGGGGACTTTGAGGTGAAGCAATTTGAAAATTTAAGTCTGGAAAAAGTCATGTGAGGAGCATGTGATAAAAAATAAGTTCTTTCAAGAGAAAGGCACAGAAAAGGTAAACGTATCCCTTTGCTGAGTGATGGAGAGGGTACAAAAGGGGAAAAAGAGAGAAGACAATGGAAGACATTCTAAATTTTAAACAAGCTGTTTGTGGCATGATGTTTAGGGACCAACACAGAGCTAAAAGTTGACCTGCCAAATGTGTGTTGTGCAATTCAAACTTTCCCTCTATTTTCATATAAAATGGCTTATGTGATAATTGATTTTAGCCAACAGAGTTTATTTAAATACTAAATTATATAAGGTAGAAAGTTATCTATCTTTATACTTAGGACTTCTACATTAATTTCCATGTTGTAGGGCAGCTAACAATACACCTACAAACCAGTATTTTAATGTGGTTGATTTTGTGCTTAATTTGTTTGGACTGCCTTTGTAAAATTTATATTACCACTTCCAATTAAGCAAATGGCAACATTTTCCAATTAAGTTTAGTGAAAGCTGTGAAAAAAAGATTGGTTACTTTGGTTATACATATCCATAGATGCCAGCAAATTTTCACCCAATGCAGTACTCAAAGAATAAACTCTTTAAAACAAACTGACTCATTGCAGAGCAAGCTTCAAAATGACACAGGCTTTTAAGCAATGAAGATTCAGGAAAGACTGAAAGAATATTTGCCTAAAAGCTTGCATGAGAGACATTTCTCCATTGCAAGAACTATCATTGAGATTTGTTTGACATTTCATCACAATGAGCCCAGCATAACTATAAGCATTTGCAAACTGGTTACAACTCTGACAGGAACACTATCACTGTGAATTATTCCACCTACAATGCTATGATACAGAAAAAAACCTGAAGACATTCAATAAGATATGCAATTCCAATGAAGTCTTTGAATACCTGTAGTTTTGGGTTTGTATCAGTTTCACTAGTTGCACTGATGAAGCCAAGACTCAAATTTAAGTGTATTTTTGCCTCATCCCTTTCATATGTGGTTTGACTTGTAAAAAAGTGAAACAAATATAAAAACCATTAGTTAAAATTTAAAAGCAGGCTTCATATCTTGGGCATTTGAACTCTAGTACAGAAGACAGAAAAATTAAGTCAGTGCAACAGACATATTTTGAATGAATATTTGCTTCGAGCTTAGCCAGAAATTTAACTCAGAGATGATTAATGATAAATACATGATGAAGAGCACTTTCCATATATCAAAACAAACCTTTCCTAGATATTTTTGCTAGCATTTTGTAAGAGCTATAGCAGAGGTTACTTCTCCTACCTGCCTCAGAAAAAGAGAGAAATACAAGCAAATTGGCTGAAGGCAGATGATATATATTTCTGAGAGCTACTGGTGCTTGCTTCTGCTCCAAGAAATGTATGCACTTGCAGCAAAATGCTCCACACAAATTCACTCATTTATGCTGAAATATCAGGAAACTTCATGGTCAATGACTTTGAGCCTGCATGATGATCTGCACGTCACAACTTTGGGTACACTTTGTCACTCTCTTCTGTAAATTCTATTTCAAAATTTAAATTTCCAATATGCTGGTAGTGTTCCAGTTCCTGTGCATGTAACTTACAAAATAAGACATCCTGGCATGGATCATGATTTCTATACATGACAAGGCCAGAAATAAAAGATTAGGGAGCAGATGTCTTAGGACCAATAGTCCTAGAGAATCTCCCAGGCTACTTACTTTCTCTGTATCTAAGTTCAAGACCAGCCTTTCAAAGGATGTCTTTCACTTCTGTAAACACAGAATTCACTTGCTTTTTAGAAGACAGTCATCAAGTTACCATGCATGTAAGTTCTCTTTACAAACATTTGAAAAGACATCAATTGAGTACTTTTTCTGGTCTTGTTAATACCTACTGAAGGTATTTAAAAGACTTGTAAATGTGGTGCTTAGGGACATGGTTTAGTGGTGGACTTGGCATTGTGTGAGGTTAATGGTTGGACTTGATGATCTTGAAGGTCTTTCCAACAAAAAATATTCTATGATTCTACTTGTCTGTTGTTTTGCTCTCTTTTATATGTAGGCATAAATAGATGAACTAGAGAAGAATGCACAGTCAGTAGTGTTATGAAACATTGTCATTTTCTTCCTAACTCTCAATTAATACTTGAGCTACCAGTAGAAAAAAAATGAAAATTTAAGTATATGCTTATTAAGGTAAAGACGGCAAGCAAATGGTTTTGCAGTTTACTGTTTGATAGAATTAAGCACAGCTGGTTTTAGGAGCTTTGGTTTATTTACACTGTCCTTTGTATCAGTGTTGTCTTGAACTGCAGTTCATATATCATGGTTTGATGCAATTTATGGCAGTTCATAAACCACAGTTACTTCATCTTTCAAGGTTTATTTAGTCAGGTCTGTGATGATGCTTTCTCTTTGGGCTAGCATGCTCTCCTCAAATAGTTCAAAGTATTGCCTCAGACTTGGCCAATCTATAGATTTTGGAAGTCTTGATGCAAGCAAAAAATTACCATGCTTATATTTTCACAACATTGCAGCTCTTCTAAGTGGAGATGATGGTGTGAAGTATGAAGATAGGAAGCCAGACATTTGGTACTAGCTTCAGTGTTCCTGAAGCTATTTTTGTACCCTTGGCCAAATGAGTGTTTATACATTTCGTATACATGTTGCTCACCCACACTTATGTGCTGTATGGGGCTGCTGAGAAGATGAGGGTCAGGGTAGCTACTACTCTCCTGCTTCATCTTCATTTTGAACTATGTTGTTGCTAGTTTTCATGTTATTGGCATCAGCTGTGGCAACTATCTGGGCCAGTGACCCAGGACAAAACCAAGATGTTATATGTGGTTGTCAAAATTTATTTCATTTAATCTGCTGGTAATCTGTGTTTTGAGTGGAATTGGCTCTCCCATAAGAAGTATTTCAAATTGAAGCATGTTGATGCCTTGCTATGTATTAAGGAAGTCTTTTATAGCTCTTATATTTTGTACAACAGCTCATCTCAGTAGTCTAACTACACAAGTGGAAAAACTGAGCCATGAAAGCATGTCTCAATGTTGACTGCATGTTTAAATGTAGAGCTGCAGGCTTAAAGCTGCAGCTGGTGTTTAGTTGTGACACTGATGGCAGTGTCACAGAACAGGAATATCTTCCACCTAAACAAAGCTCAGGGAGAGGTATATTAATTAGCTCTGACAAATAATGAACCTAAGAAACACCTGTAATGCTTTCATGATTGCAGTCCTTCCAATATGAAGGCGAGTTAATTTTACACTACTTCTACCAAGCTTGAAATCATGCAACAGTCTCTTCATAAGCAAGTATTAATATTTTCAGGAAGAGCACTGTCCTCTCACTGCCTGATTATGTTTTATTGTATCTATGATGATGTTATTCATTTTTTGACGGTTTGCAAACATCCTTTTCTGGAGGCATAATTTAAAGGATTATTTGAATTTAAAGATAAAGTCTTTCAGAACTGGAACTCCTGCACATTTCAGTGATACAGTGAGGTTATCTGTAAATGCTACATTTGTTTTGTTTCTTTGCTGAAAGATTCATAGTTACAAGGTTGGCAATTTTGCAGATTTTGTGGAGCATTCACTACTATTCAGAAAATGAGTTCAGAGCTGCAATCCTCTGAACACTGTTGGTGAACAATTTCATAAGATTTCATAAGAGATTACAACATAACCTGGCCATCGATTCCTGAGAAATTAAAGAACCTACCCAGAAGCTTTAATTCCTTAACAAGGAACAATGTTAAATGTCAAGGTTGAGTCATTAATGTACTCATAGCTCATTCTGTAGAGTTTGTTACAAAATCATTCTTATATTATTATGACTTTACCCTTATGTGGAGGTATCAAACCAATCATATATCTATTGCATTAATGAATTAACAGAAAGCATGGTTTGACTGGAATAATAAGACAAGGTAGACACCATTAAAATTCTTCGTTCTTGTTTATCAAGGAGCCTAAATGGGGTGAGGAAGGTAGAAAAGTGGGAGGTTTAGTGACAAAGCACTGAATTCTGAAATGAAAAAGAATAAAGCATTAGTAATATTTTTGATCCTTATGGTTGCTCTTCACCAGTTTCTCAGTTTCACTGTCATTAGGAATGAATGTCATTGTAACATTGTGGACTGAGTTTAATTCTAAATTCTTCCAAATGAGATCCTGAGCTATATAATAATTATATAATATGTTTGTTTTTTTGCATAGCCTTTGAGGATAATCCAGTAGAACTTTATCTGCAGTCCTAAAATAAGCATATATAACAAAATACGTATGAATAATAGATCCAATGAGTAAGAATCCATACCAAGTTTTACTATGAAAACCAATTATACTTTATGCTCTTAATGGCTTAGCCTTCTGGATTGCAAGAATTATCCAGCTGCCAGATAATATTTGATATAAATATTCATGCTAAGCTATACGTTTTGCAAAAGATGCTAATGCCAGAGACTGGCTACCCATGCATTTCTTAAGATGTTTACGAAATACAGGTAAGCCACGGTGTAGGTCTACCAGGGTAGTTTGAAATGACAATACTTTCAATTTACTAATATAAGGAGTCATTATTTTATGCTCAGCTGTTCATGTTATCAGCCTCCCTGTACCATACTGTGGTGGGTTGACCACAGCCATCAGCTAAGCACCTGATCACACCTCCAGCAGGACAGGAGAGAGAAGAGGAAAACGAAAAACAAGAAAACTTGTGGGCCAGGGTAAACGTTCAAAAGATGAAGGAAAGAGCAGGGGGGAAAAAAAGAAGTCTGCAAAGCAACCACTCACCACCTTCCACAGTCAGACTGATCCCCAGCCATGAGCAATGGCCATGTTGGAAGGCAACTGCCTTGTTTTTTCCTCTACCTCAGTTTTATTGCTATTCATGGTGCAATATGATGCAGACTCATTCTTTGTCAAATTTGAGTAAGCTGTCCTAGCTATGTCCCTTCTCAGCTTCTTGCCTGCCAACCCCAGCCTACTTGCTTGGGGTGAGGGAGAGAAGGAGTGTAGAGTGATAAAAAGAGAGGGTCGTGATGCTGTGCGAGCACTGTTGGGCAGTAGCCAGAATATTCCTGTGTCATCAACACCATTTTAGCCACAAATCCAAAACACAACACCAGGTGGGTTGCTATGAAGAAAATTACCTCCATCTTGACCAGTACACACACAGGTTATGATTTTTCTATTAAGAACCACAATCAGAGAGAAATTAGTATTGCTTTGGGAAAAGCTTTCTTAAATTAATGGTTTGATAATTGTGAATTATATAGAGAACCATAGCCTGGTTTAACCTCTTACTATTTTTTGAGTTTGTTTTTGAGCACAGAGGGAAAGAGTTCTCAAAGGACTCCCTGTTCATAAAAATGCACCTATTTTCTATCACAGGCTTATTATTATCTCCCCTCCTATGTATGCAAAAATGCTCCATACAGTTATGGATAAGTCCTCAGGTACAAATTTACTAGCAGAAATAAAGATGTCAATCTGACATTTTTGTCCACTTTGACCAGTGCAGGGTACCTCAAACATTGGATGCAGTCAAAGGGGTCTGCAGGTCTCACTGTCTGACTCGGGAACACAGATAGTTTAACTGAAAGTTTGAAAGGTATTTTAGGAGTTGAAGGGAAATAAAATGTTAATCTCTACATAATTTATAGAAGCCATAAGAGATCATGTGCTTTAGCACTTAACATTGTAACTATTACATAATGCACTACCTGGTTGCAGAATTCCTTGCAATTAGTAAAAGACTGTACTCTGATGTAACATATGTAGGAAAGAACAATTAGCAGGAATTATTTTCTAAATGGTCTGATTAATATAAATTGAATCTTTTTTTCAGTTTCAATGGTCAAATTCTGCTTATAAGAACCTTTTTCCCTGCAAATTTGAGACATGTTTCTCTCCCTGCTGAAATGAATAGGGGTTTTTTGTTATTGTTTGTTTTTTCCTGTGGATCCTCATCTAGCACTAGAAGATGTGTCAATCATTGGCAATTATGCTTTCTGAACATCTCCTGTAAGTGTCACAGCCATCCTACTTTGTTCTCCATGGATGTGGCAGGTACTCTTCTCACACTGCCAAAACCACAGCTCAGTGAAGGAGAGACTGGAATGAGTCAGGTTCAGTCTTGGACCTTACAGCACTGGGCATCCACTACCAGAAAGGCAGAAAGGTTGCATCCAGGATATAGTGTAGTTATGGGCCAAGGTGAAGGTAGTTATGGGACAATGCACATGCCATACAGCAGCCACCTGTACCACCACGTGCAGGAAAAACATGACTTGTCTACCTCAAAAGATTTGAGGGTTTGACATCACAGAAAAGATCCTACCAAGGGCAGTGTATCTATAGCCTTCAGGTTAGGTTTTTTTCATGTCTGTGGAAGCTTGCATTAGATCCAGCTTTACTGAATTGAGTAAAAAAGCAAAAACCCCAAAACCAGAAATGCCAACAAGTGGTAATGAAAATTTAACTTTCTGGAGGAAATGAAAAATTATTTGACTGTGGTTCTGTTTATCCCTTGAGACTAGTCAGGACTTATGAGAAACATAGCCTATGAAATGGAAGGAATAAAAAGACCCGGCAGCTCAATGTATACTCAGTTCATTAAATTGGTACCTAAAACCAAAAAGCTATATATTATTATCATAGTGTTATCTCATCCTTGATGATGAGTATAGCGGCACAACATAATAAATTCTCTGTCTTCCAGAGGTCCAAAGCACTCATGATTTGTGGCTTATATAAATTTAGCTCTTTAAGACCCATTCTTAAATTCAGAATATTCTGTGATTCCCTTGTAAAATGTGTCACTGTTGGATGATAAAAAAGAATGATAAAAAAGAATGGAAGAGAGTTTCCATGGTGTTTCACCTTCTCTAAAATAGTGATGTGGGGCTGCCTAATAATTTTTCATTTTTAAATTTATCCCTTGCAATGGCATTTGTAACGTTGCTCTGAAACCAACAACTTCAAGGAATAAATGATACTCAATATTTCAGCTCTCAAACAACACTTCAGACTTCAGACTTCAGAGGAAGGGCTGTGTACCGCTCTAGAAATATGAGCAAGTATATTCTCTTTCACTTAAACAGCCTCTGCTCATGTTCTTTAACAGGTAAACTGCTTGCCTTTTAGAGAAAACATTTGGTTAGGTACAACCACAAAATGTGCTTCTTTGATCATTATAAATAGATTACTTTTGTTTATACAATGTGATTTAAGTTTTAGCACAGCTAGGAAGATGTCATAGTGCAGCACATTCTTTGAGAATCTTTCTGTCTGAGTTTTCTCTAATCCTGGAAGATCAAAACCCAAAAACTGAACTGTGATCACTGTTATGAGGACTCTAGGTCTGCATATGCATCTCAAGCCAGCTCCTGCTGCAAAGCATAGCAGGCAGGACATAACTACAGATGAAATTTTTTGGCTGGAGGCACCTATGCTTCTTCCAGTAGCAAGAAATTGGTTGCCTGGTGAAGCATGTTCCTCACGCATTCAGGGTCAAACTGACTGCTTAGCTGTGGTCAAGAAGTTTTTTGCCTGGCCAGATGGACAGAGAATTTTGGGGGGATGCTGGCAGGGGAGGAAAGTCTGACTTCTTGTTGGTTCTTCTGCTTTGCTCTGCTTGTGGTACATTACAATTTTTGAGACCTCATTTTCAAAAGAGAGAATTTTGCTGTCTGTTTCAAGAAAAGAAATGTAAGTGTCCCCATAAGTATGTATATGTGTTCATAGGGTATGAATAGCATGCTAAACAAGGTATGTGCATTTGACTGCTTTCTTTACCCTCAGGAAAACAAAATACATTTGAGCAGGTTGTCAAAGCAGAATACATGTAGAAAATAGGGGAAAATATTGCCAAAAATACTGTTGACATTTTATTCCGTTTGCTTTGCTTACACCTGCAAAACCCACAGTTTTCTTAACACTCGGTTGCATGCACAAATGTTAATGTGAGCAAATACTAACAAATAAATTCAGATCGCAGATTTCAAGAAATACAGTTAAAGAACTCTGCATTCCCAAAATATTCTTGGAAGTTTCAGATTTATGAAGCTTCAGTTATCCCAGCAGGAAACAGAAACATTAAGAAGATAGCATGCACGATTAAACCCATGGTGCCAATAGTGGATGCTCATGAATAACATACAGTAAGCACTCGATTGCAGCCGAATTTTTGTCTTCTGGTAATGCCCATCGTATGCTATGCAAGCACATATAGAATGGTCCCTTCCTGAGCAGCTCAGTACCTAACAAGCACATTTCACCAGAGTATTCAGAAAAAGTGAACACATATTTCAACACATTCATTGACAGTTTGTGAACTAAAAATGGCTACACTTGTCCTCAATGTTACTTTCAGTAAAACAGTTGCTATATTCTTGCAAGGTTGCAGACTTCAGCTGTCTTCTGCAAATGCAAAGGAAATGTAGAATGTGCAACTAAAAATGTCATTTGCAAGGTGTATCTTGGATTAGATCTTGTATATGACTGAACACTCTTTATTAAGAAACTGTCAGCCTTTTTATTGTATTCACAATAGTACCTTGCAGCAAATGCTCAGCTTCTCCTAATCACTTTTCCTTACAACATTTCTCAGCTTCAGCAGGGGCATAACTAGGCAGGATTACCAAACAGCTGAAAATAAGATATCCCTTGATAGGCATTTATCTGGAGACATTCCTTATGATTAAACACATTTTCACTCGATTTTAAGGGATGTTCTTTTAAGAAAGATGCATATATAATGCTGTTATTTTGCAACATGAATACTCATGATCCCTAATTAGTCAGATTGTTTGGGATGTATTATTTCCAATTTAGAAAATATTGTGTTGTAAGAGAAGGAGGTTTGGAAGAGAGCTGCCTAAAAATAGAACTGCTGATCCCACAATGGTCATTACATTATCCTCAGGCTTTATGCCTAACTGAACAGAAGTGCTTGCTGAGGTGCCGATGCAATAGCCTCATTGAATGTGCTCTGCTATTTTAGGCTTATCGCTTCAGCATCTATAGAGACTCCAGCCTTGAAATCTGCACTTCCTAAACCACACATATTACAACAAAGAGCTACTTTCTGTGCAAATCTTATGTTTAAATAATTTTGAGATATAATGAAGACTAAACATGTAGACTAAATATATTCAGGAGCACATCTACAGTAGACAAAATGCTTATGATGGAGCTGTTTGTAACAGAAGGGAGCTTATTTCATTCTGAACTATTCTGTTTGGTTTTCTGTGAGCATTTTTTCCCCTGGATTTTTCAAAATATATTCAGTGCTACATTCTGGTACATTCCACAAACTGTGTTTAAAACACCATCATCATAAATCATATGGTACTCGATAGCCCCAGGTGCAATCAGTTATAATTCAATTGGTTAGCCTTGCTAAATGCTGCAAGGGTCTCAACCACCCAGCTGAGGTGAGGTTTTACCATTTGCTTCAAAAGCGTAACAGCAGACAGAACCAAACATTGCTGACATGCAAATCTCTCAAGGAGAAAAGAAGCCTTGGGCTGCTAAATGTCAAAACTACTTACTTCTCAACCCACCCAAGTGCCGAGTCAGCTCTGTATTTTGAAGATAAATGACCCACTGAGCCTAAATACAACTGCTCTGGCAATTTGAAATGCCTGAAAGAAAGGTATTTTAATGTATCATGTTGCTTCCTTTATCAAACCCGTAACACCATCTGAAGTATAATAGCTTTGTTTCCAAATTAACAACACATAAACCTATGAGCGAAACAGAATAGCTGTAAAGTGCTGGTAGTTTCTTAACTGCACTTAATTTTCTAGCAGATATATAGCTTAGCAGATGCAGGGGCCTTTTGAGAGAGTCAAAATGGCTGCTGTGCTCCCTTACAACATTCATGCGAAAATGCTGTGCCAATACTAAACATCATCACTTTTAATTTCCTTTTTTTTTTCCCTCCTCACTGAGTACAGGCTTTCAATACAGGGTGGTCAGCAGGATAGTGCTTGGGATGGTTTCACCAATAGCCCCCAAACAAAAGTTAACTCAGACACAGGATCTTGTGTACAAAATCCTGTGTTATCATCATCTCTATTTGTGTCTTCTTGAAAGAAAGCTAGTGTCCGTCAATAAGGACAATAGAACAGGTCTCATTTCAATGTAGGAGCACTTTCTTCAGATGGATGTGTGTATTTTGCAGCCACTTCAAAGAGAAAATTAAAATCAATATCAATAATGTCTTTAAAAAGCAGAGCAAAAATACTCTGCACGATGCAAGGGGAGGACAGGAAACAGGGAGTAAATGAGAAAGTGTTCAGATCCTGATCCATAAAGTGCAAGGCTAGGGCTGCTTTGATGTGGTCTCCCTAAGTTCTACAAAGATGCTGGGATGCAATCAGGGCACCTGTTTTTGCCACAGCCACCATTTGTATCTATCAGTTCGGTGCACTTATTTCGTATGTAAAGACACCCTACTGACCCAGTTAGACACTGAATTTCAGCTTCCCTTATATTAAAAGTGCAAAAAAAAAGATACAGACATGGCAGCCTTCACAACAATGTAATTGAAATTATCTATATTAAGAAAGCTTTAAAGTAATTTTTACCATGCTCTCACAAAATCACGTAGCTTTTTGTCAGTTACTAGAAGGGAATTATTTTTAAAACATTTAGAAATAATATGTGTATACATAGGAGCTTTCTAGAGGTGCCAGATTTCTATCACACTTCATTATGAAAAAAAACAGATTTGGTATCTTAAACGTTACACACATGGATTCAGCCCCAAAATAACATTTTAAAATGAAAATTTCAATGGATATCTGACCATTCAAGCAATATGAAAAAAAGAAAATCTTCCATGTACAGTTTTTCCTTTGTACTTCTAATTCACCTTGAACCCACCAATGTCAGCAGACTAGTCCAAATAGTAGTCGAGTTTTGCAATGGATCCGTAAAACTGCACTAAGACTAACACAGCTACTGCTGGTAGGAAACTGCTGATGTTCCTAGGTGGTTGGTCCTTAAACAGTAATTTTTCTCTTAAGTGTCAGTTATGTGCTCTTTATAAATGCTAGTGGAGTCACAATTACTGAACTCTCATAGCCAAGTAGGAAGATGAAAATGTGAATTTGAAATAGTTATTTGCATTAAGGGAGGGAAGCCAGAACCATGCAAAATTATTAAATTAAAATTCCAAACTCCAGCTGTCTTGATCCAAGTTGAAGATTCATTCATAAACACAATTCATAATTTAATCAGGATTATTCTGCATTCTATTTCTTCAGTTGTCCCTAGCTGTATGCCATATAAGAGCGCTGTTTCTTAGCAAGTCTCAAGTCAGAATAGTATTTGCAGAGATGATGTGATATTTCTACAACAAATGCTATTATTTAAAGTCTTGAATTCATCATACTTACATTTTACATAGCTATTATACCACTGTATTATTATCTGATAAACATAAGCAATTAAAATCTGATATAAAAATCATCTAGCTCCTTAAAACCATTCTCTGTGCTTAGGGTCTGACTTGGTGTACGACAGAATGGATTCCTAAAATACATATGAAGTCACCTAAAACAGTGCTATATAAAGTTAGCTTTTAAATTAGTTCAGGGTTACCTGATATATACAAAAAGTACAAATTGTGATGTCTCCATGTCTTTGTGTCTGAACCACAGACAGTAATCACAGGAAATATGTCAACTGTTCAGAGGTTTCTATGTGGGTTCATTCTATTTTATTTCTAGTCATTTTAGCCGCACATTTGTGAAAATAGGTGCTTTGTTGCATTTTCTATACTTCTAGCTTGCTTGCACTTCCTATCTAAGAAATTAGGTCACTTATGAGCAATAAAACCCCCTTTTGCACTCCAAGGTAACGTTAGCTGGTTAAAAAACAGACCAGAAGGACAAGCATTCTGGACTGAGGGAATTTTCTAATTTTCCATAACAAAGTGAGGATCCTGAAGTTCATTTTCTGCATCAGGATTCCATGACAACATCAATACTTGTTCTCTCTGTCACTTTCTTTGAATAACATTTACATAGCTCAAATTTCTCAAGTATTTCTTCACTCTGATCATAAGTATAAAAATCATGTTATTCACTAATTTAGTAATAGCCCTTGTCTGTAAATTAAATTTGATACACATTTTATTGGATACTAAATTCAAATAATTCAGTGTTCACCTTAAAGATCTGCATTATATCATATCTTTTTCTCCACAAGGAACACAAGATGGTTGTAAATTTTACTGCACAGACAAACTAATCAAGAGAAATCTAGTATTTTGCAAAAAATAATGTTTACCTAAATTATATTTTTATGCTCTTTGTATTGTATCTGAAGAATACAGAAATAGGTTGCCTGTGTTTTAAAACTGTATTTGTTTGCAATATTAATCTATAGAAACCAAAGCTTGTATGAAGTTTGTTAACAAAGATATACACTCAGCAGAATTATAGATTTCATATGCTAAAAGGCTATTCACTAAGGTTTGGAACCCCACCTGGAAAGGTATACAATAACAACTCTGAAGCAATAAATAAAACCCAAGTTTAAGTTAACATGAATGGTCATTAACACAGTCTGTTTACTGTCTGAACAGGAGATGGCTCCAGCTAGCCATACCCAGGGGACACTAGCATTTCTTAAGGGCAATCTTACATTATCATTAAGTTATAAATTATGAGGAATCTTGTGGAGGAGTTGTGAATATTATGCAAGCTGAAGGAAAACATGAATATACAAAGACAGGTCTGTCTCCAGATCCAAATCACTTGAAGTGTGGACAGTATCCAGAACTCAGGAAGTTCAAAAGAGGTAGTGCTCCTCTATAACTTATCTGTTTCCAAATTTGGTAACTGTGTTAATATTTGGATTACAGAAAACAGATAGTTAGTTTACATTAGACAGTTGTCTGATTTTGAAAGTGCCTGCTGTGAACCACCAAATTAAATGGCATTTTACCCATACCAGGGTGATGATCTCAAAACCCAGGCTATTGTGTATATTGTATTTGACTAGCACTTTCCAATACTACAGAATATTAAAAAAACTTACTTGCTTTTTGAAAAGAAACACATTTTAAGCATAGTTACATCTAGTCTGTCTTAGCACAGCTAGAAAATTAAAGGGTACAGCTCTTTATCTCTGCTGCAATTGATTTCAAAGTTCAAGCAGAAGAAACATTTAAATCGAGGACTTCTCTCTTTATGGACAAAATGTTTATTTATGGAGACAAATTTTAGTGGGTATCTAGTTTGGGAGGGCAAGCCATCTGCATAGAATCATTACAAAAAACTTCTACGTTGCCACTTGCTTCTGTATGAGTAAAAATCTAATAGTAAATTTTAGACACATGAACAAAATAATAGAAAGCAGAGTACTCTGCTCCTCTCTGCTTTCAGTAACAGAGAACAATTGGTACTTGTTAGTTCCAAGAAAAAAAAGAAGAGGGGGGTGGAGGGAAACGATCTTCTCAATAAAATTCAGAACAATGGAAGAAAATTGTTTCAAGACATTTGAGTATTTACATACATGATATCAGCATTATTGCAGAACTGCTTAGATCTTATCCAAAGCTAAAAAGGCCAAAATCCTTTCAAAATCTCTTGGGAAATAACGGTCTGGGCAGATGCTCAGAAAGAAAGCAGCCTTGTTCCAACTGGAACTACTAAGCTTAATGGAAACTTCAGTTCCCAATTGCCAGCAGATACTACTATCCACCTGGAAGTGGACGTAGAGCAAAACTGGAACATATAGGCTGGAATCCCTCACTTCCCTTTCACGCTCATGGGACGGGGTTTTTGTATTTTTATTGCACCTATATATATAGATTAAAGTGCACGTCCAAACGAAACTCTTGATTTTGACTAGTCGCCAAGATTGCAAAAGCCTAAAGGTAAAAGAGAATAACATTAATTGAATGCAGATAAAATTATTTTCTAAAACATTTATTTTTTAAAGATGCATTGACTAATATCTTTGTGGATTTTTCTGTATTTAATAAATATAATAATTTTTGTCCTCTCCCATTTTCCTGTGGTTTAGCTTCCATTTTACCTGGGCCTCCTCAAGAAAGCAATGCAGTCATCTTCATACTTTCCCCAGGTACAGATCTAGGGGTTGGCCAAGTTCAGTGTAGCTCAGTGTTACCAGTGTGACATAAGTGTCCCAGGTTAAGTCTGACTGCAGTCCTGCAGTTGTGTTAAACCACATGTGCACAGTGCCTGGTCTCCACCTGGTCCTGTATATAATTTCTTCAAAACCCTGCTGTATTATTGTTCAGTAGCCTACACAGTCATATGCTTCAGTTCTTTTATCAGAGTAAGGATAACACATGGACACAGATTTCCCCATTCTTGACAAGCATCTTAAAGCCTGAGTAAAGGAAATAGTTTTCTGCCATTATGTTTTGCAGGTTTCAATGAAACAAGCATCCTCAGACCTTACCAGGAGAGTTGAATCCCACATTAAAAAAAACCAAACCAAACAAAGAACAAAGTACCATGCATTTCTATCCTTTTAGCCAGAAGCATAGTGTTTTGAGGTATCAAGGTATTGCTAATGCACATACATTTCTCTTCCCCTTTGGAGAGATTTGAACTTGTATTTCCCTGGATAATACTCTAACTACTCAGCTGTACCTCACTGTTCCCTGAGTCCTTCCTGTTAAAACTAATCCCCTCAGACTAATTAAATATCCATTTAGTGAGGAAGAAACATAACGTTGCTGACTTATAACTAGCAGATTTACCTAGGAATAAATTTTAAATAATGAAATCTTTTACAGCAGGCATTGGTTGTAGGAGGGGGTGAAATGAAAGTCTCCCCTGAAATCTGGGTAAGTGCCCGAACCAGGAAGATAGCAAGTCTCCAACGAGCTTTAGTTTTCACAAGTAGAATATCTTCAGAATGAGAGGCCATGATGGCCTTTACAACTTCAGACATGCTTGTTAGCAGATTTAGCAGAACCAAATGATATGTGGGCTCCATTTACCTGAACACTGGATAACTTCTACCATCCCACATGGGGGGGATGTTCTGTGTACAAAAAGGCACCTGTATCTGCTCTAACACGTGTTTGTGGCTGCCAGCAGTGGACGGAGTCCTCCATAGAACCAGGAGGTATGCTGAAAATATACATTCTCCTTGGGATTTTTCACTGTGAATTACCAAAATTTGGCAGCCACTTTGGTGAGTTTTAGGAGTTCATATCAGATATACCTATGTATACCAGTATATGGAAACTATGCATCTAACTGAGGGCTTTGAATCCAATTCTTTTGTGGATGTGACTCTACAGAGTTGGCTACTATTGTGGCAGAGAAAGGAGCTCTGTTCTTCAATTCAGTAGACTAACATCTTAACAACTGGGAAAAGCACAGTGCAACCCTCCTAATAGCCCCTCCTTTGTACCATTTTTGTAGCACCTGTTTTTATAGTGCATATCACAATGAGACAAAGGAAGGCTAAACAGAAGGAGATTTGCTTTCTGACTTGCAACCAGCCTTTTGGGTATGAAATGAAGTGGGATGGATGTGGAAACGGACTGCAGTCATTAAACTGTGGAATCAGCAATTTGTTTAGCTTCCACAAAGCCCATGACAAAACATTTATAGAGTTAATTCAACTGTTTCAGCCCCAAGTAACATGCAATACTCTGCAGCCTTTTTATTATGGGAAAAAAAAATCCCTCCGTGCTGAAAAGGCAAAATACTTAATAACACCTTCAAGAAAAAAGTCTTTGCTTTGCCTGACAAATAGTAGCTAATTTAGAAAATTACTCCAGCTGTGCTGTCTCTGCTCCCCAGTCAGCTGACAACCCTTTTTGGCTTTTTGACATGTTATCTTGTGCCTGCAAAGATACTCGACAACACTGATTTTTGAGCTTTAGATTAAAAATGCAAATATATGGGAAACAGCATATAGTTTGTTTGCAATAAGCAGCAAGAGGCCTTCATTGTTCTAAACTTTGAACAAGACATGAAGGTTGGTCAGCCTGTGGTTAGACTAGAAGCTGAGTGCAGAGTTCAGCTCTCATGTGATTTCTGTATCATTTACAGGCTCTTCTGTAAATTATTTAAAATATAGCACACTGGCACTGAATCATATTTCAATACATGGAACATACAGAAGAATAATCATCACTTGGATGAGAAGCTAGAGTAGCCAAGATGCAAGTGAAAATGGTTAGGAAAAGGTTAGTTCAGGTCAAAGAGCTGCTACACCAGTAAGTACATAGCATATGAGTCAACCTCTGACACATCCTTAGAGAACTTTGAAGCTATAACCTCATGTAAGACCAGGGAAAGAAGATGAGTTAAAAAAAGGTCACTAAGTAACTCTTTAAATATTCTGCCAACAGGGAATTATTCTCTAGGATCTCAGTAAGGAATCTAATAAATGACTTCATCAGTGAAACAAGTGAATGAACTTTTTAGTTCAACAAACATGGAAGAATGCCCATAAAAAAAAAAAAAGGATCAGGGGGATTTAGCTATAAAAATATATGTTCTGCCCAAGTGTACTGGAGAAAACTTGGTGTTTGTGACAGCAGGAAGTTATTCAAACATCCTAAGTTATCCCTTTATAAGGATCCTTCCACATAACCAGTTTTACCCACTTTAAATCAACAAGCGCTGGGCTGACAGTGGTAAAATTTGTATTTGTAGAGTGCTTATGGCAACAAACAAGAAGTCTACCATCTAAAAGTCACTGCTCAATGTCTATGTTAAAACATATGGAAGATGGTCAAAGAACTACATTTTCTCTGGAAATCTCCAAAAGTGTATTCCCAGAATAAAGTCAGGAAATTTTATTCCTCTTTCAAGTTACTGAAGTACTCCTAAACATTATTAATAATTTACCAGGAAGTAAATATTTTACAGTAGACAAAGAAACAGACATTTATTTTCCTAGTAGTGTCTGACCACTCCTCAGCTCTGTGTGTCTGCAGGCAAACACACATATGCAAATCCCAAATGTTTTCCTTCTCAGACCAACCTAGCAGATTCAAAACAATAGCGTCCATTAACTTTTTTACAAAAAATTTTAGTTAATTAGTATAAATGAAACAAAGAACATCTTTATATTGACAAAAGCATTTATCAGGGAATAAACAAAGAAAATGCTTGTTTTCATCCTGCAGCAAGATCTTTTTTACAAATGAAATTCTATGAATTCTCTCTCTAAAGTTCTATAGTCCTTTAGACCAGAATCAAATTCCAGAAGTTAGACAATTTCTGATCCAGGCTTAAGACTAAGATATGTAGCAGAAACTTGTCTTGAGTACATAAATACTAAAACAAGAAAAAATATTCATAAACCGACGTGAAGAATACACAGGACTGTATCTGTAGAATTTGTATTCTAAAGATCAAACAAATGCTTCCAAACACATCAACTGAAAAAATAAGTCTTTTAAATAGAAGATACCTGCAATCAACCTTGAAATTTGTATTTGATATTTTTTTTATTATTATTTCTGTTGCAAAAGCAATGAGGGATAGAAAAGAGAGCAGGGTAGCTGGTATTGATCAAACCAAGAGATGCAGATACTAACATACATATCAAACTGTGCCCAGTAGCTGGTCATTCAGGAAAAAATAACTATAGATTTGCGCTTTATTTAAATTCTTGCCTAGGAATTCTCCACAAATGTGGGGAAAGGATAATTTTTACTCACATTTTAAAAAGGCAGAATGTTTTATACTTATGAATGTAGTATGTAGACATACTACAAAAAAGATAATAATTCAAATTATTTCTACTTTGGGTAATTAGGTGGAAAGAAATGCTTTAACAAAGAAATTGCATGAAAAATTAGTCCAAATGACAGGCTGAAGAAGCTATCAAAGAAAGCTATCAAAGAAAAAGATGAGTTGCAATGAATTAATGTGTCTATTCTACACGACTTACAGAAATAACTGAAGCAAGGAAGTAAGGATTGTATTATTTTAAGACAATCTCAAGATTTTTTGAAAGACATTTAATATTCATGACTTCAAATTTCAAAGAAATTCCCAAGGTGATCCTCTAACTTCTAAGATCAACTTAAAAAAAAATAAAAGTTACATTTACAGTATCTGTGACATTTGGCAACATCCCAACTTTCTTTCCCTCCTACAACAAAAAACAAGTGGCAACTTGAATGCAGAAGATATTGTACTTAAAAGCCACAGACTGTCCCTGTACTTCATCCTAGTGCTTTAGCTGAAACCTCCATGTTCTCATCTCACTTTCTACCCTCTTCCTAGTCAAAGGGGAGGTTCCATGTGAATATCAGGAAAAACTTTTTCACTGTGCGAGTGACGGAGCACTGGAACAGGCTGCCCAGAGAGGTTGTGGAGTCTCCTTCACTGGAGACATTCAAAACCCGCCTGGATGCGTTCCTGTGTGATGTACTGTAGGTGAACTTGCTCTGGCAGGGGGGTTGGACTGGATGATCCTTCGAGGTCCCTTCCAACCCTAGAATTCTGTGATTCTGTGATTCTGTGAAAGAGAACACAATAGATTTACACACAGGGACCATTTTCCCAATGCTGTGAATTGGCCAGGGATGAAGCCTACTCTAAAGAAGTACTCCTCCAGCACTGTGAAACCCCTTTGCTTAAAAAAATACATCACTACTCACAACTCCCACACAATTTTTCTTTTCCTCATATGCCAAATTTGAATGCAGCTCCTTTTTTTCTCCACCTAAACAAGCTGACAGCAAAACAACTTTTCCTCCAACATTTGCATATTACATATCTAACAATCTCATGTCAAAATGAGAATACAATTTGAGAGGAAAATTGCTGATACTTTGCAGGTCTGACTCTAATTTTGCTGATCTTATGGAAACAATGTCCTACAAATGCATTATTCCTGTGCAGTACACTCATGCTGAGCATTTCAGGCCTGCTTTCCATGAGCCAAACTGTTGATGTCACTTAAGAAACATGCACAGGACAATTTCATACTGTACGCCCAGCCCTGCTCAGCAACTGTCCTCCCTGCAGTGCACAGTGCTTTTGCATAGTGTTTACTTCAGCTAATTAAAGAGCCTTCCAGCCTGTCCTATGGCCAGGGCCTGAAGGATGCAAAATACACTGGACTTCTATATTGCTTTGGGGGTAAGTATTCTTCTTATATTAAAGGTTACAGAATATTTATGTCCCATGGAAGTGGTTAAAGGGCTTCCGGGTACTGAAGACAGCCTTTTTCTGTTTGTCTCTCAAAGTTACAGTGACACAGCTGCTCCTCTATACTAGGTTTATGAATTATAAATTCACAATTTAAAAACTTGGATGGGAAAGAGAGTAGCAGACAAAAAGCCAAATCCACATACTGAACACTTACGTAGAACATATAAGGTGCTTGAAATGGGAATCATTGGTTTTTAAACTTGGAAGAATAAGGACAGTATTTGAATATATTAATATAGTAACCGATTAAGAACAATATTTGGAATGGATTATTAACAATTTTTATTCTTATTCTTCAAGGCAGTTTTGGTTTCCTGCATTCTTTTATTAAAAAAGAAAAGTCAAAGCTGGAGCACCAGTGCCCAAAATCCAGGACAGACAACAGCCTCTTCTGTATTCACTTCCAGTACAGAAAAACAGGGATTTTTCCATTTCGCACATGATTCACAGTTTGCTGCAGTGATGCCACAAAGCCAGAAGTATTTATACCTCAATACAAATTAGCAAGGTCTATTATTCTGCCATTTGTCATAAAAGCTCTCTCTGGGAACACAGAGCACATATTTCATTTCACCACATCAGAAGCAGGCTTGACAGGAAGGCCCAGCTTAGTGCATCTCCTGCAGTTAGCAGCAAAAAACTTGCAAATAGTTTCTCAAATAACACTGACTTTTCATGAGGGCACAGGATTTTGCTAATGTGCTATCCCATTGAGGGCCTTTTGCCTGGCAAACAAGAAACATAAATCCTTGCCCCAGTACCACCACCACCACCAATTCCTATTGACATCAGTAAGTGTCCTGAGAACTTCAGCATTTACAGATTAGCTGAAAATACATCATTAGTCACAGTAGAATGTATTGTTGCTGACTGTTAGCCATGGATTTTCTATTCAGTTTTAATGGTAAATTTAGCACTTGCCAAAGCTGCCAAATTAACAGCCTTGACTAGAAAACTGAAGTTACTTCAGGAGTGGGAAAAAAAAAAAGGCTGTCTGATTTTTTCCACATTGTCAATACTGATTTGTTGGAGCAAGTCTGAAGAAAAAGGATCATCTATATTACTCATTTAACTTTGCTCTCTATAGAGACAGCCCAGAAAAGTTTGGCAGGATTTCAAAACCCTGACAAGATTCCTTGGTTATACTTTTATTTAATTTCCCTGACAAAATTCTTTTACCTGCTATTAGTCTTTGAGAAGAACTCACATCTTATTAGGATTTCTCTACTCCATATCTACCTGATGCTATTTCCTCTGTCCAAATTACAATATAGAAGTATATAGCTTGGTACAAAGTATCTGTATTTGTGGACAAGACTGTGTTTGTGGCTCTAGATAATCACCAACCATAAAGTCACCTCATTCCTTTAGAAGGAGGACACATCTCATATTTTAAACAACCTAATCTTTACACTTTTTGAAGTCCCACCTTCTCTCAAATTTCAGACTGAGAGATAGTATTAGTCTCAGGAATTGTGCTGGTAAAAATACTGGTAATTTCTTTTAGAAAGTTAGCTAATACAACCAGGGTCAAGCTTTGCTTTGAACAAAAGTAAAATCCTCTCCTCTTGCATACTAAGGTTATAATCATGGCATAAAAATAATTTTAAAAAGTAATCAAAGCTACAATAAAAAGGATATCAAAGAACTGGAATTCCAATATACCTCTTGCAAAGACCTCCATCTTTATAGAGGAAGTCTTGGGAAAGAATGAAAATAACCTTTTCCCATCACTACCCTCCACCCCCAAAGAGCCTGTCTTCTTTTGCTAGAAATAAGTAGCCTACTAAATCTTGCATTTTCATTTGTAAGAATGAGTGGGGGGCATTTAGCAAAGGGAAAAATACATAATAAAGTCACAGCCTGGCATTATTAACAAATCAAAAAATGTCATCATACTAATGAGAGCTTAGAGGATGAGAAGAATGTAAAATCTAGCATCAACTGCTGAAAGTAATCCTGCCAGCAAAAGACAGTATTTTTCTTATTGAATATCTTACCCAGGAGGCTCTCACCTCCCAAACTGCTGCAGTGGAGAACCCAAACAACTAATAATAAAGACTAAATATAAAAGAACAACAAAATGGCCAAACCCCCAAACATTTTTCAAAATTCCCAAATTTTGAATAAATGAAATGAGAACTTGTCATAAATCATTAGTCTCTGATGACTTTAGTGAGACTAACTGAATGCAAGAACTATCAATATGTAGCAAAGAATTTAAAATTTCTTTTTTAAAGGATACAGAAAGCTGGCAGGGCCTCTGTCATTTCACCATTTTCAGCCCCAGATCATAACTCAAATGCCCTGGAGCATATTAAGGAATCTGGGTTGCTACGAACTACTTTTCAGTAGTATCCTTGATTTTTCCCTTCCCTTTCATCCCCCAATTCCCTGTGATATCTTTTGGTTGCAATTTTTAATTCTTGTTTGTAGTGTTTATTAGAAGGTTTTAGAAAATGTTTTACAGGGTGAGTCTGTTAGGGCTGTTGGACTATTTTCTATAGACCACTGAAAATGAAATGATCATTATATGGGTTCCTGCGTTTGCAAGAACAGGAGTTCGCACTCAGTGATCCAAGTGGTCCCATTGAGTCTTATAGGCAGAT
Organism: Aegotheles bennettii; assembly: GCA_013398125.1. Taxonomy (NCBI): domain Eukaryota; kingdom Metazoa; phylum Chordata; class Aves; order Caprimulgiformes; family Aegothelidae; genus Aegotheles; species Aegotheles bennettii. The sequence goes on along the minus strand of VZRW01007699.1, from coordinate 205,729 downwards.
GTATCAGGAGGAAGATAAAAAAAAATCTCCAGCATTCACCTGGTAGGAGTTGTATATGAAATAAAAGCACTGAGGCAGCAACAAACCTCTGCCAAGTACCTTTTCTCTAACTGACAGCCATACACCAATATTGCTTTCACCATTGTCCCTTCCTCCCACTCATTCAACACCTATGTTCTTACAGCCTGTATGTGACACAAAAATCCCCCTTCATATTCACAAAATTTTATTACCTCTCAAATTTGCTACTTTTACTTAAACACTGTTATCAGTGATTTCAGATTATTTGGGGCTTGCTTTATTCTAATCTGTGAAATACTAGTGTTTCAAGCATCTAAACTCCATAAAATGGGGCTCAAATGAAATTAAATGTGGGTACAAATTCCCCAGAGTGGAGTAAGTAATATCCCAGTGTTTCTGCTGCACTGGTGACATACCCACTGACTCTGCTGGAGTCATACTATAATAAATGAGAGGGCATTAAGCCCATTTTTTGACGTCCTGTGAATATTGCAACCATTTTTACAGTTTTTTTCATACAAGTCACTTTCTAGAAGACAGCAGACTTATTCACATGAGTACAAGACTGACTGTGTATAAAAAATAATAAAGGGAGCCAAGTAATTGAAATAAATAAAATGCCAATGATAATTGGCATAAATATATTATGCTAGAGCATGACTATTTAAAATCAACGGAACAACAATTTGAGTACAGTCTTAGAAGACAAGTATAGAACCATGGGCATTGAGATACTCTGTTATTCACTGTTGCAGTGTCTTCTGAAAATCATGTAATACAAAGTTTCCATATATCTTTTGTTTTCTGCTCTCCTTTTTATTCAAAGGAAAAAGGTATCTTAGAGCTAACTAACTCTATATTTTTCCATACTACTGTGTGCTAGTGGATACAGGCGTAGATCTACTTGAAAGCAGGAGATACACATTAGATGATTTACTTGAAGATACTGTGCTGTATAAAACATCTTCTATCTAGCATGACTAATCACTTGACAGTGTTTCTGTTCAGGAAGAAGATCTGAATCTCTTTGCACCTTCTCCCTGTCAGACTTCATGTAGCCACAAAGAGTTTGCAAATGGTAATTTGTGAGGTTGCTTCCTGAGACGACCAGTGTGGGGGATGATTGTTTGATAGCAATCAGGGGATCTATCTATTCCAGTGTATCTTTTGGCAAGGTTAGGATAGACAAGACATGAATATAAAAGAATAGAGGATTACCCAGTTTCACTTGCTGGTGAACAAGGGAGGCATAGATCAGTGAGCTGACTTCACACGCTAAGAAAGGAAGTGAAGGCAGAGCTCTCAGAACCCTCAAGTGGTATTTCAACCTCCCTTTAGAGCTACTGTTTCAGACTGTGCTAGCCCACCACAGCAGGTGTTTCTCTCCCAGCCTGCAACACACCCCAATGCACCTCATTTTCCAAGCATTCCAATATCACTGGACGAGTACAGTGATTTTTTTTGGTGGTGGTGTTTTAAAAAGGCTGCATTCTCTTTTTGAAATGAATTATTAATGCAAAACAGTGTACTTTATGAAGTACTGCCAGTTAAAGTCTAACTAGATCAGGTTTTATGTATGAGTTTCCATCATGCTGAACTAAGAGTTTAATAATACAGCTGTCAGAGTAACTACAGTTAGCAGAGCTTTAAAAGCTGTCTCTCAACAAAATGGTGTCCTAAATCTTATGAAGGATAAAGTAAAGGATGAAAAACAAATTCTATGGAAACTAACCTATAGGTCTTTCCCCCTAGTTATTTACCTCATTTTCCTCTAAATTGCTTCTAATAAATAAACTGGATGTATGAATGTTGGAAAAAAAGAAGTTCTGTGGCTGAGACTCAGTCCTGAAAGAAATATTTCCAGTTCAAGTAAAGGATTGGCCAATGAATCAAAGTCCCTTAACTGCGATGTTGTAGAGCTCTAGTTCCCTAGATAGATTTTTTTTTTCCCTTCTCCTCTACTTATTTAAAAATGTTTCCACTTCAAGGGAGAAATTATGACCTCTGCCTGGCACATGTTTAATTTTACTCATATAAGGACTGTAAATGATGTAGCATAAATTCTACTTCACAAAATAACTGTGATCAGACAAATTCATCAAGAGACACAGTGAGAGCAATTATATAAAAATTTAAACAGAGAGAGCAACAAATTAAGTAGGAAAAATGTTTTCCTTATGATAATCCTGTTTGTTACCCATAACTAAGGAGGATTAACTAAAATTTTTCATCTGCTTTTAAAAAGAAAACAGGTTCCACATTTTTGCCAGGGTATACTCTATGGGCAGAATAATAAGCTACAACTTAATTTCAGGTCAGCTTGATTTCAATAAAAACATTAACTTGGTATTGATTTCTGCTCTGGTGTTTTCAGTGGAGTTGCCATACAGACAACTCTTACAGTGTTGAGGTCTGCAAGGAAGCACAGTGATTTCTGGCCTGACTCATCTCTGCTGTGAATTAAAAAAATGTTATGATTGCTTGCTGCTGCTTTATGTAGACTGTATACAAAACAGACTTTGGCATCTATAGCTTAAGGACTGTAAGGTGTAATATTTACTGAGGGCTACACCATAGTCGGTCTTACCCAGCCAGAAGAGGAGTAAGATTCATTCTTTCTATTTGAATGCTACTAGAGCAACTTAGCAGCTACATCCTCCCAGGTGGATTAATGTGAAGGAAAATACAGTACATGAAGTCCTGAAACAAAATTTCTGTGCAGCTTTGTGTGATATCATCTTGGCTGGGACATGCGTCATCCAATGGAGTTCACACAGAATATACAGTCAGATTGTGTCTTCCTTCCACTGCAGCACATGTCTTGACATACTTGAATTCAATTACTTGTTCATCATTCAGTACAAGTTCAGTGAGTACAGATGCCTAGAACTAATAAATCCTGATATATCTTAATTTATATTCTGTTCAAAGTATTACTCCTTTTGATGATACCTAGAGATACAGATTAGGTTAGTATGGCTTTTATTTTTGTACAAGAAGGCAGAAGGGCTTTCTCAGATTGATTAATTATCTTAATAACTGTTAATTCTTTCCTCTCTATTTTTTTTTTTCAGCTGTAGTGTTTCTCAGAGTCAGCTTTATTACAGGAGTAAATTCTTTTGTTACTGTTTGTTGTTTTTTTTCTAAAATCATATTATTTTGATAAGTAGAAAAATATGAGACAAAATAATACTCTCACTATGGCAAATTCTTCATGTTTAGTTTTAGCAGGCAAACTCTTCCCATTGAGTTGTTGAAGTGACTAGAACATAGCTACTTATTAAAAGACATTTATTTAAAGGGTGAAGTCTAGCAGGATTTTACCTGCTTTTTACTTTTTCTCAATCCAAAAGTTACTATTCACATCAAAAGTTGTACTGGAATATATAGGAATCTCATAATTTATTTATTTTTTTCTCTCTGTTATTTTTTGTCCATCCATTATCTACTTCATTTACATTTTCTAAGTAAGTTTTGATATAGATTGATTATTCTTTTGGGAGCAGAGAATGATACTCCTCCAAGGCACTTCCTCTGAGTCAGTCTGTGGAGGAAAAATTCTTTTTCTCTCCATTGCACTGTAAATAAATTGTATGCTAATATTGGCCTTTTTAAATATCATCTTTTTTGTTTTATGCATCTTCATCTTCCCAATCTCAATAAGAAAACTATTATGAGTCAGACTAGAAAAGAGAAAAAAACAAACAAACAGGAGTTTAAGATTACCTCTGCTTTCCAAATCACTAAATATTTTAAATTAAGATTATGGCATTATAATCTCTCACCTAATATTTAGTTTTCCCTTTTCAATTGCCACTGTGAGGTACATTTAAGATGATCCGTTTCTGGAGGGAATTTGAGCAAGATGGTTTTAGGTCCCTAGTGCAGAAACCCTTACCATCCACATTTACCAGTCCCTAAATCAGCAATTAATCTTCCAGACAAGTTCTAAATCAATCTTGATCCTTAAATCAGTCTTGATTCTTGAATGGTCATTTGACAGTGATGATACTGAAATCTCTGATCCTTCAAGCATCCTTGTCCCCCATAAAATCTACCAAATCTTCTCACCCCTTACTTCAAAGCTGCTTCATGAGGTCCTTCAGCATCCTCTCCTAAAGCAGCAGAGCATTTCAGACCAAAAGCAGCAGACAAGCCATAGGAGGTCAAAGAAGAGGAGCCGTTATTGCTCAGGGAAGGGAGAAAAAGAGAGTAAATTCAATTCCAGCAGAGGAAGGATCTCTCACTAAACAGCAGATATTAGGAGAACTGAGATGTAAGTCAGTGGGGTTGGGATAGATCTGAAAAGCTCTCCCTCTGACAGAAAATTCTTATATTGTGTGATCCTACTCTGGAAAAAATCCCATCCCTGAGGCTAGAACGGAGGAGCTGATAGCCCAAATGTATGTACAGCACCAAGGATTTTTGAAGAGAAGACACACGTTATAAAAAACCCAAACAGTAACAAATCCTTGTGGTAGCTACAGGTGATATAGGCCAAATCTCTGGAGAGAAGGGCTTTGGCTTTACACCTGCACATGAAAATAAAAGACTGCAAACCCCTGAGTAGCCTGTCTTTTGGCTGGCAGAACAGTAAGAGGTGGAAAGTGAAAAAGCAACTTCCGAAGGGTTGGTAGTCTCTACTTGAGTCTACTCTACTTCTTTCTTTCCAGAGGCAAGAAAATTAATAGATCCTTGACTCCACTTTTTCCATGGCTATATGGTTATTTTACACCCAGAGCTCAGTGGGACTGAGGGATCATGCTGTGACTCTGGTTCTTGATCAGCAGTACCATGTGCTGATCTAAAGCTGAGCTGTATGTGGCCAAATCATTACACTGGGGCTAAAAAAGTACTGAATTAGAAAAATAAAGCACATCCCTGAATAAGACCTCCCAAGCTGACCATATCTAGCCGATACTGGAGCCTACCACAGTGGTAAATCTCAGTTCCAGTATTTTATTTCGTTAGCATTTTTTCAATTAGGCTTCTCCCTGTTTGTTTTGCAATTATTTTTTATCCCTGCTTCCCTCATCTATACGTGCTATCCATCCACCAGTGTTTTGTTTTATCATTACTCAGTTTTTACTTCTCTGATATTTAGCCTGAGATATGTATTTCATTTTCTCTTTACACAGCTTAATTTCCTTCCTCTCTAAATCTCTAAATTGCTATGTAGAAAATACATTCCATCAAATAGATGCTGCTATAGAAGCTGAGATAAATAATTTGGCACCTGGTAGATGCTGAGTTGCCAAGCTAGCACTCCAGATATCTGCAGTCTCATTGTGGATATCCTAGTAACATTCATCTTTTGCTCACATACACTATAGAGTTGTAGGAAATAAACAGAAATCATACTGAATAGAGAAGCTTACAATTTAGGAGGATGAGATGAGATGTGAAAAGTCAATGATAAACTTCTGGAATGGTTTTGTAAGACCTTTGAACCTCCTCAGTAATTTCCTTCAGTGCTAGTGTCCTTAATTAAATCCTTACCAGCTCTGCACTAACTCCCGGGTAAAATTGCCATCCTTGATCTTTGCATTGGCTGTCACCTCCACCATTTTAAATTATCTTTTTCAACTGGACCTTTCTGTATTTCTTGCTAGTACCCCGTCATTTCTTCTGTCTTTCCCATCTCTGTGTTCTCTTTCTCTTAGAGATACTGCTATTAGCGGTACCTCTGTGTATTATTAGTTTTAAGGTCAGGCAGACAAAATAATTACTTTAATAGTACTTGTCCATTTTTCTGGGATGGCCATAGGCACTGTAGAAAGAATTGGATGGAAAATGTATAGAATACAGTAAAAATATATTAGCCCATACTTGACATCTCTTTCTGCCTCAATGGATTTATGCTTGATGTTTTGTGTTACTTTTTCATATTAATATATGCTTTTCTTTGTACTTGTTCTTCATAAATATCTTAACAAAGATGTTTTAGCCATTTAAACCCTATTGTGATTGGCAACTTCCATACAATTTTATGGGATATATTTACTGAAATTGGCCCATCTGTGACTGAAACTACATATCAAGTTCACTGAGATGAGTGAATATAGCACCTGTAGCACAATTAACTAAAACTTTTTTTGCTTTTTATTTAATTCTCCCTAAACTTCCTCTCACTTCACTCAGAAATTACTGCTTCAAAAGTACTTTGCGGCAACAACACTCAAAAGTCAATAACTGAAGTTATTGCTATTTATCACTAAATAGCAGCAGCATTTTAGAATTTGCTTTTCCACCAGAATTATGTAATCGAGATGACTGTGGCTTAAATAGGAATAATGATACAAAAAGGAAATATATAGAAAACATAGGGATAGAGGTGATGGAAATATTATTGTCAGTCTTGCAAGAGCTAGTTATTTCTGTATTTGTATTGTCTTATATGTGAAGATTTTCCCAAACAACACTCTGAAACCTTGACATAATTTGTCTTGATTGATTGAGTGAATGATGGCATTAATAATACCTTTGGGCTTTTCCTGAACTCTTTTCTGTATGTATTTGCTTTGGTTCTGTTTATTTAATTCATGCTGTTCTCATTTTATCTTTAATTAGTTCAATGTCCCTCCTTCCAGTACAAGTTGCACAATGCCTTTTGAAGTAGCAAAGAAATAAGTCAGGAGGGAACAATTCCGTTCTTCAGGAAATGCTGAAATTTTGATTTTTCTTTTCATTATGAAATGAAATGAAAATGACCTATAAAACATTATGTCAGAAATATCATTAATAACATTTGGGCTAATCATATTGCTTTGTCACAATAAAGTCTAAGCATTTTACTATTGAAACATTTTAAAAACATAATCTGCTTTAAAATAGAAGTTATTTTAAAAATTATCTTGGAAATAAATGAATCAAAATTCCACAGATGGGGCAATTCTCTCCATTTAAACAAACAAAAAAAAGGACATGCAAACTGTCCAGTATTTCCCAATATATTATTTTCTTTTTCTATTATTTGGTCAAGATGCAGTACTATCCACATCAGGGTAACCTTCAGGCAATATACAGCAGCCATTTCAAAAAAAAAAAAATTGCAACTTCCTTCTCTTACAGAGACATTTCTTCTTTCCCTCTGCTCCCCTCTCACCAACTGAGAGGACACTGAATATCTGCTTCTATTCTGTGTCCCTAATGTCTTCTGAGCAGCACTGAACAACACTGCTGTCTTCTCTCTTCTAAAGTTCCCCTGTCTAGGTAACTCCTCTTCATGTTCCATACCAACCCACAGAGCTCTGAGTCTTGATCACTCACTGTTGACTTGTTCACCTTCAAACTGGCAAAATCCACTATGATCTCTTCACAGACAAAATGCAGAACTGCCCTATCTGGAAGGGCTACCAGTTATACTTTATGCACCCACCATTCTGACATATGGCTTCCCTGACTCCAGCTGATCTTTTTCTCCACTCCAACTCCATAATTTTCATTTGTCCTCCTTCTGTCAGGGCTTCATCACATCCAGAGATCTTTGATATGTTTTATTCTCCCCCTAGATCCATTTCTGTCAAAAGAAACTAAATTGCTGTCCTGATACTGGTGCACCCTACATAGAATCCTTCTATCCAAATACAAATGTCAATATCTTTTGGTTTGTGTCCCCACCTCTGTCAGTTCAACACATCCAAAACACGTCTTACATTTTCTTTTCAAAGTTTTCTCTGCTGTTTGCTATAGGAGTTTATAATTTGATATTGGCTTTGATTCACTATGAATGTGAAGCTGTACAGAAGTTTATAACTAAGTTTTCTGACACATTTCTACTAAGAATGATAAAGACACATCTATCAAGACACAAACATTCATCCAGTAATTAATTTCTTGCATTTTGATTTCTGCAATGTCCTGAAATTGGGACTGAACTAGAAAGTTTGAGAAGAATTGGACAGGATAAGCAGGGACTTACACACTGGAACAAAGAACCCAAGGGGATATGGCAGATAAAGGTATAATTTATCAAAGCTCAGGGAAAGAAACAAATAATTTGTACCTATTAGAATGCATACTCTCTGGAGTGTATGGAACCCATGATTCTTAATTATTACTTTTTTTTTCTTTTTTGCCATTAAAAAACATTTTGGTCTTTTGGTGATAAACTACTATTTTACCAGCTACTCTAATTTCTGAAGTGGCAGAAATTTACATGAATCTAAAGACTATTACTCTGCTGATGAAATATGTGACATTCAGAGTTGTCATAAGATGATTCTTTATTTTTACAGTCTGCCTAGGAATCACCAGAAGTAAGTTTGTGTGCAGAGGATTTAAGCCAGGAGGCATATAATTCTTCAGGGAAATGGGTAAAGCAGGGGGGCAAATGAGTGATTAACTTTGTGCAGGCAGATGAAACACCAGGTGAAAGCACACTCATCTTAACCATTTAACACCTCTCCAACCACAGATGAATCTGCTTGTACAAAGACTTCGCAAAACATCCTTCAAGGAAAACAGATTAAAGAATAAGACCCACAGTATGTTCACCTAATTCAGTGTAAATGAAACACCTCCTCTGGTGTTGAACTGAGGTTTCATAATTAAGCTGACTGTCACATACTGTATTCCTACTTCACTTCTTGCAGATAATGTGAGTGATCTCTACATGAGATCCATAGATTCTTTTTTTCCACTTGAGTTTGCCCAGCAGTTCCTTGTTTAACCATGCTGGTCTCCTAGCTCCCTTACTTGATTTCATACCCATTGGGATGCTCTGATCCTGAGCTTGCAAGAAGTGGTCCTTGAATGTTGACCAACTATCTTGAGCCCCTTTACCATCTAGCACCCTGTCCCATGGGACTTCCCTTAATAATTGATTGAGGAGGCCAAAGTTGGCCCTGTGGAAGTCCAGGGTTCTGGTCTTGCTAGGTACTCTATTCCTCCCACACAGGATCCTGAACTCCACCATCTCATGATCACTGCAGCCAAGGCTGCCATTGACCATCACTGCTTCAACAAGACCCTCCTTGTTGGTGAGTACAAGATCCAGCAGCGCTCCTCTCCTAGTTGGCTTGTCCACCATTTGCATTAGGAAGTTA
>VZRW01007699.1:176432-195991 GCA_013398125.1 Aegotheles bennettii | reverse complement strand
TCTTGGGCTCGTCCCTAACAGACCCATTTGTCTCCCCTTCCCCCTTCCCATCTAGTTTAAAGCCCTCTCAATGAGCCCTGCTAACTCCTGCCCCAATAGCCTTTTCCCCCTCTGAGACAAATGCATTCCACCTGCCACCATCAGGCCAGGTGCCTCATATAGCAGCCCAGTCATTTACTAATGCACACCTGATGGTGCCTGGAGTGAGTGAGTGAGGCCCAGCTGCGAGCTTGCAAACAAGATCTAGTCCTAGCTACTACTGACATACTGACTTCAACTAAGCTGAGGGTCTTCAGAGCAGGCTCTGATCCAGCCATTTCCCAAGGCTTGAATTGCATGACGTTTGCCAAGGGCAAACATAGTCAGTTAATATTTGTGTATTCAAAATATAATTTGAAAATAAAGTAAGCTCTAAAAATTATGGGGTGAACATATTAAATAACTGGTCATTAAATGAGCATTGCCAATTTTGTGCACAGGAGGAGGAAGATGTTCTATGGCAAAACCAGCATGTGAACATGTCCTAATGTATGCAAAAGGGAATTAATTATGGGTGATGAGGTATTCTTAATTATGACACTCCTTAACTGGCAAGTGTTTGACCCTATAGTTATAGTACTGTTATTCTAATGTAAGTGTCTGCATGTGTAATTGAACTAATGGATATTCTGTATGTAGTCTTTCACACAGTTGATTTCTGACTGGTTCTTCTCAGCTGTCCCCAGTACAATAATATCCTTTGCTGCAGTCATGCTGATTGCTCAGCCTAGTTCTTAGTGAATAAAACCTGTAATATAATCAGTGCAGAGGAAATGTAGCACATTGCAAGTAGTCAGCACAGTCAGCTCAGATCACTTCTTGTACATTAGAAACCAAACTAAAGCTCAAAGGCTGTGTTGAAGCTCAGAATCTGTGAAGCATGATGCACCTTTCCCAGTGCTTTCTAGTGACACCTTTAAGTAATAAACCCATGATCTGTAGTCTGACTGAATGCACAGAATTGTTCCTATGTCTTTTCTGTTGGCATTTTTTCCCAGTAATGTGTCCATTTGCAGCCCCCTTTAATGACTGCAGAAGAAAACAGAACAGAAAAGACAAAACAATTTATAATGTAAATAAAAGTTGAACAGAGTACATGTAGCTATGCAAAGTGTAAACAATCAGGATAAACTCTGAAAATAAACCTTGTCTGTAGACTAGGAATAATGATCTTGTATCCTAACTAGGAGACAAATCCTCAATTGGATTGTTTGGTGCAATCACGTCACTGGATATTACTGGAACTGTACTCACCAGCATTGTGATTTTGGCTCAGAGAGTAGTATCCCTGAGTGCTGAAGGAGCAGAGAAAGAAAATGGTTGATCCTGTCATCTTTTAATTTCCACTTTCTTTTTATTTGAAGCACTGAATTTATTTCACTTTTTTTTTAACTGGATTAGAATGAAACAGTAAGGAAAACACTCATCCTCCTTTGGCCACCATAAATCTAGTATGCCAGTGCCATTGTAAGCAAACATGGGGAAAGGAACTCCCACTTTTTTTTTTTTATGTTGATCTCTGGAAACTTTCTCCTTCTGTTCTTCTTTTGGTGCAAATCACTTAAAACAAAGCACACAGTCTATCTTTTTCCAGCACTCCCTCTCCCTTTACAGCCACCCACCATCAGACAAATCCCTTGTTGCAAGAAGCTCTGAATCCAGAGTAAACATTGTTGCAGGACATGTTCCCTACTTAGCACGTGAACTATCTCTCATACTTGCCCAACATTTCTGTTCTAAAAGAGTGCCTGCAGTAAAATTTCCATTTTTATTATGTAAAATTTCTTCAAAAATACACTACCATGCAAGCTTAAACGGAAAGAAAGAAGGATCAGAGAATGGATGGGCAAGTGTCAAAAAGCTGGAGACATAATGTGCCATTTACATCTTACAAAGGTTGAACGGGGAAAGTTATCTTTAGTTTTAAGGTGGGAAAACTTAAAAAAGATTTAGGCGATGATCTGCCCAAGGTCCATTGAAATATATGGCCCTGGAAGACACACTATGACAGTGATCACATTGAAAAGTGAGGTTTGAAGTAAAATAATCCAAAGTCAGTTTTCAAGAAAAATAGTCAGTATAGCAATACTGCAATAAAATCACTGCTGTGACAGATACCAATGAATCTTATGTATGTCTTATTTCACAAGACATACACCTATATTTTGGTTGGACTGTGATTGTGGTAGTTTAATTCTCTTCACTTCAGCAGATGGGACACCATTGTTTGGAAGAAGCAGCACTGGATTAAGGTTTTAGGACATATTACTCATTTACATGTTACCTTTGTGTCTCTTGATTCATAGTTTCTTAAACCTAGAAGAGACTATTGTGATCATCTAGATGGATTTCTTGCAGAATATGGACCATAAAACCAGTAATTCATGTCTCAAATCACTAAATTCTGAGCTACAAGACATCTTTCAGAGCAAGTATCTTGCCATATTCTTTCTTTTACTCTTTACCTGTTCCCTTTGCTTTCCTTTTTTGTTCCTCTGAAAAAAATGTCCATTTTTTTTCTTACATCTCCTAGCAACAGTTTTTCTTAAATCATGCATAAAACCCAAACGCAGCTTATTACATACTGCGTATGGCAGTCATAGATACATTTATTTTTTGAGCACCTACTCTGTACCAACTCTGACCTCTTACTGACAGGACAGTGATAATCTTACTCCTGTATTATACATAAAGACATATAATTTGTCATATGTAGAGAGAAAAAGCAGGCAGGAAGGCAGGTGTAGCGTTATCATGACCTAGCCTGAATAGTTCTTCTGTGTGCTCTTGTTATTGCCACAGAAATTTGCTAAAGGAGGAGACCCTAGGGAGATATTGTTACAGATGTCTTCATTCACCTTTCTGACTAAGATAGATTAATAATCTTTATTGTTGCGTGCAGACATGCAGGGGTATGACCAGGGAGGCAGTGGTTGAGATAAGACCAGAATTTGATAAGAATCAGAAAATGGATCTACCCCTACCTTCCCTTGTCCATGAGCACCTCTAAGGCACCAGCAGCACCCAGCCTCTAAGGAGAGGTTTGATTGGGACACAAATGTAATGATCTTGAAACATATTTATCTTTAAATACAGAAGAGGCAGATCTGCTAGGAAGGAGAGAATAAGTCAAATGGTTAGAAAACAAACCTGCCCACAGTATTCCTGATTTGAAGTAGAGACCCTTACATTCTGCATTTTAATGCAACAATTTCCTATACCTTCCTGTGTCGGAGGAACACCTCCTTCCTTTCTTCCTTCCCAAGGCCTAGATGTGAGCTGTCCTTTACAGCACACAAGACCCATTGCTACTCTCTGCGACTGCCACAGCTGAATCCAAATCTGCCCAAAGTTCCCAAAGAGTCCCTGCCCTAGCTTCAGCCTCTGGACTTGCTCTGGGGAGGCTCCAGATCTCTTCCCTCCAAAACATTCCACTGAACCCAAGGTTCAGGACTTGAGATCACCACAACATCTTATAAAAAAGTGGAAAATATACTTCTACACTAAGCACTGAAAAACAAACCAAAGACTCTGGAGGAAGCACAGCAACAGGCCTATGATTCTCAAAGAAACCTGTATAGAAAGCTACCATCCCTCCCTTGAAGAAGAAATGTTCCACATACCCTTATCCTTGGTGCAACAGACCCAATAGAGAATACCTCAGACTAGTGAACCAAATATACTGTAATATAGGCTAGTACTCCATCAGAATTGCTATATTTACCGTATGCACTATCTATGTGCATATATATTTATAGAAATAGAAGATATATGTGAACCATACTTGTGGTATGTACGTTTTAATTTACTATATGGAATTAATATTTAATGAAATATGTTGTGTCATCCTATGTCCAAATGTGCTGGTTTAGCAAACGGCCAGGGCAAGCCACAAACCAGACAGAGTTTTGTTTCTATCACTCCCCCCGAAAAATAGAAGGGGAGTAAGGAAGAACAGGCTCAGGTTGGAAATTAAAAACTATAAAAAATTCAATGGCACAGGGAGAAAGAGTAACAGGTGGGGAAAAAGGGAAAATGCCTATATACAAATATATACAACCCGAGCTCAGATGACCGGCGATACAGGCTGCTGAAAAGGTCTTTCACTGCAAAGCCGATGGGAAGAAAAGAGTCCAAACCCCCAGCACTCAGTGCAGTCGGAATGCTGCAGACCACGTGGTGAGCTGTAGCGAAAACTGGGCCTTCTCTGTGCTGACTCCACGTGGCAACTGGCAGGGAAGGGAGCGTGGCAGCAGAGAGCAGCAGAAGAGAGAGAGCGATGAAGAGACCGAGAGCCAGGGAGACCAAGAGAAGTCCCCAGTCCTCCTGGCTTTTATAGAGTTTGGCAGGAAATGGGTGGAATACTGACACCTGATACCTGACACCCCAGACCCTTTTTCACAACAGGGTCCTAAACTCCACCCCTTATTCATTGGGTCCTGGCAGCAAAAGCCAATAAGATTTTTGCCTGCCTCTTTCAAACTATAACACCAAACCATTCTGGTCTTTCTCTTATATGTGTTAAATGGTGTTTATAAAGCCCTAATGAATGCTCCGTAAAGAATGCAACAAGAATTATAGATGCTTTCAAATGTCACTGCCCTCTATAAAGTGTATTGAGTTGCACCTTTTCTCTGAATTTTGGAGCACTGCAGTGTTGCGAGGAAAATGCAAGATTTATCCATGAAAACTTGATGTTATAGCAGAAGAAGAAGCTATGATAATGTGCATAATTAATAAAAAGATACCTCCCACACTTTTGTCTCAAGATATTACACACAGGAAGACTTCATGATCCAACCACACATAACATCTACAAATGGCACAAGCAGCACATATGGAAAATATTGATACTGAATTTACTGTAAGCAGGGCATGCTGAAATTAATAACTTGAGTGATTCAAGAAACTACAGCAAATAGTTTCTACTTTTTCTTCATAAGCAACTTTTTATAACATTTTTTAACATTTTATTTCACGACTTTCTGCTTATTGAGAATTTTCATTAGAAAATCTCAAAGCTCTGAGATCTGAACATGCTGAAGTGAGGAAAAGTATACTGATTTTTGATAAACTAAAACTGACATTGAGTTAATGGCCAAACTGGTAAAAAAGCAGGAAATCAAACCCACTGGGCATCCTTCAGGGCTGAGTGGCTGTTAGAATTAGATAATCACCTACCTAGAATTATTTTTAAGGGTCTTGCTGCATTGAAGACTTTCCTCTTCTAAGTTATCCCTCTCTAAAGAACTTTCTAAAACATGGTCCAAGTCAGTCTAGGTAAAGGATTTTGTTTTTAGAAGGTAAGAATTTATGGAACTCATATCTAGGTATTTTTTCACCTGCCTTTAGAAGTACTATTAGGCCACCCAAAATAGAATTCCAAAATTAGGAACTAGTGCAGCATTTATTGAAGCCAGTGGAGATGCTCTTAATAAGTGTTGGATCGGGCCTCTGCAAAACCAAGTACAACTTCCAACATTACAGCTACACTGCCTTGTGAGTTACCAGTTTATATCAAATGTGAAACCAGAAGTTTTATTAAGCTTAGTCCTCATCTATTATCACATACATCTTGCTTATAACATTGGATTTTAATGGCAAGATTCTCATGTAAAAGACTTTAAACTTAGTCCATCCTTTTTTCACCTGAATTGCTCCTTAAAATAGTAAGGTAATGGAGAAAACTAGGGAGAAGAATGCTGCATATATAAAAAAAAAATGTCTGCACAAAAAAGGAATTTCTGTGTATTAATGTAACTGTGCAGCACATCCACAGTCCTGCATTTTATGAACATATTTAAAATAAAAATGAAAGAAAGAAAATTGTCTTTCTGCAACTGAAAAAAAATGCAGTTTACTGTTTATACACTATGACAGTTGACGATTCCAGAAACATAATGCTTCTGCTAAACCCAGTATGCCATTATGGTACATCCAGAATTCCCTGACTTCTGTATTTTTCCAGCACCAAATATGACAGGCTCCTTAAAGAGGGTTGGGGATTTAGAACCTTACTGGCTTGGAGATCTTAGTGAACCTCCAAACCTGTATAGGTGTGTCAACCCATGATGCAGGACCGATATGAAGTTGTTAACCATTGCATACCTTGGCAAGGGCAGAAACTTAAATTAGTATTTTCAGAGCAGAATGTGCATACTCCTTTGGCATAACCAGGATATTATATTGCTTATACATCATACTGGTGCAACTTCTGGCAATATTATGGAGCCAAGCTTTTGTCAGTAATGACCAATGATAGGACAAGGGGCAATGGTTTTAAACTGGAGCATAGGAGGTTCCATGTAAATATCAGGAAAAACTTTTTCACTGTGAGAGTGACAGAGCACTGGAACAGGCTGCCCAGAGAGGTTGTGGAGTCTCCTTCACTGGAGACATTCAAAACCCGCCTGGATGCGTTCCTGTGTGATGTACTCTAGATGACCCTGCTCTGGCAGGGGGGGTTGACTTGATGATCCTTCGAGGTCCCTTCCAACCCCTTAGATTCTGTGATTCTGTGATTATAAGACTAGAGTTTGAATGCTGTCTTTATGGACCCAATCCTGAATATGAAATATATAAATAACTTTGATCTAGATTCCAGATTCCCCATACAGTGTGATGGGCTGCATGGCAGCCCAAGAAATCATGTTGACATCATGCAATCAAGAAAAAGGCAATGCCTAATGAAAGTCTGAAATGTCACCCCTTTCCAGATCTAAAAGTTGAAGCCAAGTTCAAGTTGACAGCTTCAAGCACTGAGAACCAGCACCTTACTCAGGCAAACACTTAAAGTTGTCCTAGGCAATTATCAAAAAAAGGTGAACTCAAACTAAAACAACAAAAACCAGTGTTTTATTTATCTTCTTTTAATCTTTTTTAATTTCTGAACTGTCCTCTGAAACCTGCCATTTCTCAAGCAACTGAAATCTTAACATTGCTTTTAGTCAAGAAATGCTACCTCATTATTCCACAGAACTATAACTGTTTTCACTAAGACAGGTTCTTTGCAGAACAGTAATATTCATATTCTACAGTTTAAATCCCTAGCTTACTAACTGTTAGACCAAAAATTTTGTAAATGTGTTTCTATGGAGACCTAGTAGGAAGAACATAGAATTTATAATCCTCATAAGTGCAGACCTTTAGTTTTCAGGTCTACATAAAAATGCCAGTTTGGATAAACTCTTTCATTATTAAATGTTATTTTACTCTTATCTGACATCAAATTTTTCAAATAGAAAGGAATTTTATGTTTGAAAAATTGTAGGTAAAAAGAAGACCCAACAAAAGAGATGTTAGGGCATGTTTTTCAAAGAAGTTGGGGATGTAGAGTGTAGAGTGAAGTGTAGAAATGTCTAGGCTGCTCTGTCTCTGACAGAGAAAAAAACATTGTGATTTAAATTACATCATTCTGTTTTATTGACTCTTTGGCTATGCTGAACACCGATAATTATTTTTCATTAACTTTTCCTGTTAAGACAGATCTGTCAGTAGCATCATGTATACCCAGAACTAGTTGTTCAAAGAGAATCTGGGCTATATGCATGTGCACCACGATTGAAAAAGTGTTTATACTCCAGATCTATTTGCTTAGAATCTTCCTTCAAGCTACATCCAATCTCCTGTGTCTCTGAGGGGAGAAAACACAGAGAATAAAAAATAAACATAGTGTTTTCCCCAAATAAAACAATAACCTACAGACCTTTCTCCTATCATTTGGCTCATTGCCAACCCTCATTATTTCCATTATTTCTTGAGCTGATCCACGCAATCAATCTTATGTGGGACAGAGCTCAACAGGCCCATGTGAGGCTTGTTTCAGTTGCACTTGAAGAGCTGACTACACGCTCAGATTGATTAAGCAAATACTATGCAAAGTACACATTTACCACTCTACCTGTACCCACATGTGGGAAGCTTTACCTACTAGTACATTATAACTCCTTTTTTTTCTTATTTGTGGTATAGCCCTGATGTATATGTGGGATTCATAGCTTGATGTCCCTGGCATGCTGCAAAAGGGGAACTCCCACTTCAGGGCTGGCTGACTGTGTGCCCCAGGGTCTGACTTTCAGCTCTCGGCAAATCTCCAGCTCTGCTCTGAGTCAAATCAGCCACATAGAGATTGCACTCTGTTTTGTATCATTCTTCAAAAGTATTCCTCTTTCATTGTATTGGAGTAGTATGTATTTGTTTTGCTTTTGTATTAAAAATTTGTTTAGTTCTTGCTTTATTGTTTGATGTAAGTAAAAACAATATTTGAAAAAAATAATAATCTTGTCTCATAATGGGCACAGAAGAGGAAAACATTTCCTCTGAAATCATTTATTTTGTAATACAAATCAGGATTCTATCAAATGTATACTATAATTTATAGTCCTGTCTTTGCATCTAAAATAATGAAATACACTGGATACAGAAAAACATGGAATGAAATTAATAAACTAATTCAAAGAATATGTTTAGTATATGGAACCTGCATGGCTATAGAAAAGTTTTGCGCTCAACACTAAAGACAATTCTCTTATTGAATGGTTGTATTTTGCCTTCGTGGCTTTCTGAAGGATATTTGATTTCAAAGTTCTCAAATTCCTAGAAGCCATCATCATTCCTGCAATATGTATATCTTCTGATGAGACTGTGTTGTGTATATGATACTACTGCATATGCCTCACAAACCTCTTCAGTCCATACTGGAACTCAGCAATTATTCTCCTTTAGGGAAGGGGTTTAAACTGTGTCCTTTGGATCAAACCAAGTGTGGAGAGGTTTTGCACAGTTAACTTCCATAGGCTGATGGCTACCTTCTCCGTGGTGCTGGCCTGTCCACAGCTGCCACACACAGAAAAAAAAGGCTTTGCACTAATTTGAAGCCCTGTGGCGGGGAGGTGTACCTGGTTGCACCCCAGAGCTGTGCCCAAGCAGTTGACTGGAGGCCAACCATGTGGCTCGGCATGTGACCACAGGGCCAGGGCTGGGGCGCTGGGGAATTACAACCCACAGGATTACATCATCTGTATTGCTGCTGTGGACTGCAAAATGAACTCTACAGACTATGAAGCTACAGTTCTCTTTTTGTTTTCTTTTATGCTCCTAAAATGATTTTCAGATGTGTTGGCAATCACAGCTCTTGCTGAAAGCAGTTGGGATTGCAAGCGCTCAGCTCAAAGCTGATTAAAGATTGGATTTGTGTAAAATGTAAATATTTAATAACTTAGCTTTCAGCCCATTTTGAAGCAAAAACAAATATATGTGCTGACTAAAAGCTTCAATTTGGTATTTAGAAGAAAACAAGTCCTATCTTTGATTTGTATTTTTCATTTTAACATCTAGTATTTTAACTATGTCTATTAGATAATCTGTATGACATAATCAATATAAGGGTAGACTTAGTTATGTGGATGGTAAGTCAGGTGGAGATTTTTCCACATTAGCAAGTGCTCTGAAGTGGTGGTCCTTTGGTTGAGGGCTGTAGTCAGCCTGATGAAGCAGCACTTCTGCTAACATGCTGTCATTAGTTTTGCTGCAAACCGCGCTGTCTTCTCCCAAAGGAAACAAGCTGGCCAGCATCTATCTGTGTGGTCACTTGGTCTCTTCTCACCCACAGGTGAGGCAGGATGGTATTCCAGCAGATTGTTGCCAGAGGGAAAACTTTTTCTCTCCACAGTTATTTAGCCATAGCTAAATACCCTAATACCCTCTTAAGCTGTTCTGAACAATGCTTACCTGGGACATCTCTCTTGTTCCATGTATGCTAATGAAATTTGATTTTAGACACGTGTATTTAGAAACTGGGTTGGGTATGGTGTCTTTTTAAATATCTACTTTGCTGAACTTCTAAATTCTGCTGGTCAAAACCTCAAGTAGTCTCTTTAGCAGTTTCTAATAAGCATAAATTACTTTGATATGCCATTTCTAGTAGTGAGGTGAGTTCTGCTCTTCTGTATTGCAACATATCCCTTGAATTTCTAGAATCTAGATTTTAGTATCTAAAAAATTGGGCATTTAAATACAACATTTACTATCAAGCACACTTTTTATTTACGTAAGGTAGACCACACATATGGTAAGCCTTCCTGAAATATATTCCTGGAAAAACTCAGTGTTTCTCATAGGATCTAAAATTAGATTCACATTTCGAGGTTTGACGCTACCTTTATTTAATCGATTTCTGGTATCTACTAGAAATATCTCTCCATCAATCTATTCTACTCAAAACTAAAGCAGATTGTTCCTTGTCACTTATTTCTTATGTCTCTCTCTACAATAAGAACTATTTTCAGGATAAAATGTTTCTCTGGATAGTATGTAATAAAAGGAAAACAATAAAATCAGAATTCATAAGCTTCCAGAAAGCACATAATTTAATTTAATTTGAACTAATTATCCCTAGAAATCAATTGTACTTGTTATAGCATTATCCATGGCTTTTGCTTTCATTGAGACTAAGTGTGTGGCTGTGATATAAATTGTCTCTCTGAATTTAAAATAACATTAAACTGTTCTGCAAAGGAGCTAGATAAAGTTAGAGAGAGGACATATTTTATTGTCTCAAATGAGTATTTCAGGTGATTTAGAACTCCTTAAGCAAAACACCAAGGAGGTGAGGGAGAAAAAAGTCTTAGACAACAGGCAAGGGAAGGGAAGGGAAGGGAAGGGAAGGGAAAGGAAGGGCTCAAAGATAGTATTTTATAAGGAAGATAGGTTCGAAGACAAAATTAGAAGGTTTTGAATTTAATTTTTACTCCAAATGTGGCTGTTTGTGTCATCTTAGGTAGTTTAATTGTTCCGTTTCTCTTTACATTAGAGTGACCATACTGGTTCTAGCAAGTACAAGAATCTGAAAATAGGCCAAAACATAATTAACTCTCTCTTTTAGGCCACTTTACCTATCAGACACCATAAAAAAGGGCTTCCTATAAATGAAAATCAGATCTCTGTGTTTTTATTTTCCCATTTCTAGATGAAATGGGAGGGGAAACAAGTAGAGATGTGGGTTTGGAAATTGGACTGCTTGGATCATCTCAGAGTAAAAATTTGTTTGATTTCCACAGTGTAATCCTCAGAGTATTGCAGGTGCTACATTTCTAGTTTCTTCAGTCAGTTCTGGGCTTATTTTTTTGTTTTGTTCTGTTTTGTTTGTTTTGGGTTTTTTTGTGGGGAGGAAGGAGTTGTAGGGTTTTTTACACCATAGAGTCAAAGACAATCGTTCCTTAGTATTTCTGAGATTGCTCTCGGAAAAATAAATTTGTTGCTGGTGGGAAAAATGAAACAATGGTCAGCAGCAGTGCTTTGCATGATTTCTTTCCAGTTCAACAATATACTTAAAATGTTAATTATTTTGTTTGGTTGGTTTTGGAATTTTTTTGTCCTGGACCAGAAAACTCTACTGTTTTCTAGTGCTATTGTCTTTTGGCTAATAGAAATCTCTGCCTTTTTTAGATGGCTACAAATTTCTTTCCTCTTACTAAAATAATTTTCATTTACTTCAAACTCACCAATCAATGCTCTGTACGTAAATGCACAGGACATTCAACAGAATACAAGAACAAGAAAACATCTTCTTTTTCTCTGCATCCCTTGTTCCAAATCCAAGAATATCTAACTTTTGGGGAAGCTGAGGTGTAATCCATTGATAAGAAAAAATCATATTGAAAGGAGTAGATGGAAGAGAAACAGATCACAAACAGCTTTGGCCATGGTCTTGACTGCTTGGATATTAAAAGTAGTATTGTAGTGAATATTAATAGTGCTATAGCCTTATATTTTCTCAACGTGAGCTATTTAAAAATAATCCAACTTTAAAGAAAACTGTTGTTTTCTTACTATAACCTTACTGTCCAACTTACAAGAAATACAATGCCAAGCATGTTCTTCAGTTAGTAGCAACTGATTCCCTGATGAGAAAATTCTTGGTGTTTAAATCATCTGCCAAACATCTTCACCCTACACTGTATATCTCTCATATACTATTATTGTGTGTGCATGTGTGTAGGCATCTGTCTGACTATCCAGACACAGATTATAGCATATACCTTAGAATTTAAAATTTTATCAATCCATGTGTTTCACATGAAATCCCAGAATAATGTTACACGCCTCAGAAAACTTCATAAAGAGGAGGTATTTGACCCACAACTCTCACTTTAGCATACCCAACACTTGAGTACTCTACTTGACTTTTTTCTGAGACATTATTGTTATATATGATCTGTTCCACATCACACCTATCCCTTTCACATCAGTAGAAATTACATCTGTAAATTCAGTGAGAGCAAATTTAGGTCTATGGTACTTACAGTTAAAGGTATAGCTTGGCAACAGAATTTCCAACATAAAAATCAAGAAGTAGCTTTTATAATTTATCCCATGCAGCCCACTATTTTCCTGCACTACTGAGCCAAATAAGTGCTTTTTGTTAGTTCAAAGATCATCTTCTTACAATATTTGCAAGTTTATTCTACTTTAAACTGTATATAGATTATATTTTCATTTCCTTTTCCCACTGGATACTTATACCCTACTTTCTAGTATTCTAAGCTAATATATTCTAAGACAATTTAGGATTTCTAGTGACTATAGAGATTATATACTGAATATACTTAACAATATGAGTATGATTTCATTTTCAGTTAGAATATGATCTACAGGCAGCTGAAGCTAGATAATTTCATTCTCTTGATTCAAATAGATTCTGGATCAATACCTTAACTGTTTGATAAGAAATGAGATAAGTAAAGTTGCTGGCAAAACCTCTTCTTTAATTCATCATTAATTCATATCTGGAGTTCAGAACATCCTGGCTGTGTCTGCATAGACAAATTGAAAGGTCAACATTTGAAAGAACTTTTTTTACCAATGGTTATTTCACTGTGAGGTCTGTGTCAGAAGTTATTTTCTATTCCAAATGTTTGCAAATGCTAAGTTTTTCAGTGAAAAAGCAATAGCTAGTGAACATTGAGTGTTTACAGGGAACTACTGTGTCTGGTATCCTTTATAAAAATCAATTATGCTCAAGCAAAATCTTTATTGTCCAAGGGAGGTTATTTATAGAGACATCTACAAGGATTTCAGCATATGTTTGACTGCTTACGTAGTGGCTTCTCTCTAGTTAAAGTGACAGAATTACACAATGCTGTTAAAATGAAACATGTATGTGTATCTTCTGAAAAATTCAGCCAAATCTCAAGAAAAATATTTGGTTTTAATCAAACCATGTACCTTTGGATAGTTTAAGAAATCATCTTTTTTAGAGTTTGATGTTTAAGGAAGAAAAGAACAGATTTCAAATTAACTTGCAGGATTCCTTTTGTTCTTGTACCTCCTACCTCTCTGATTTAAAAAATCACAGGATCAAACTTGTTCTTTTCTTCTAATTTGATTAGAATTCAGGCCTTTGTTCGTATGCTTGCACATTAAACCATGGTAGTTATCACCATTAAGTAAATGTAACAAGAAGAATTTAGCTCAATTTTTTTAAGAGCCTTTTTGCTGACCTGACTCTCCAATGGAACCATTACATTATGGTTTTCCTAAAAGCCTTGCATCAGTGTGCACAAGAGGCAAAAAGCTTGAATGTTGTAGTGAGACTCTGGTCAATAAGTCACTGCAAGTATAGCCATTCTAGTTCATATGAGTTCATCTCATTTCTGCAGCTTATGCCATAAATGGTCCAGCCGTCTCTGTCTCAGTCCCCTGATAACCACAAAGTTTAAAAGAACACAGAAGATATGCACAGAACAGAGACCATGGCTTGTGCATCCCAATTATGTTCTATTAAAAAAAAATAACACAAGAAAACTGAGTAGCTGAAAAATGTATTTTCCCTAAACACACATTCTCTCCACATGTAGTTGGCAACTCCGAGGTAGCATATGCTTTATATGCCACTGAATGTCTTTATTTATAGATGTGCGGAACAGAACAACCCAAATACAGAAGAGACAGTTAATGTAAGAGGTGTTATGCCAACAGTCCCTCTACAGAAAGGAACATACAAGGTGCATGAAGCTCAAGTTAATGAGTAATTAAGGACACAGTTAATGAGTCTCAGGGAAAACAATGCATTTCAAATTATGACCATAAGGACTGCTAAGATTCTGGATGTTAGATGCTGAGACCAAAATGGAAGGATCTGAAAAATAGGATTTTATTGTAAAGGAGACTAAAATTAATTTGGGAAGTTCTTTCATTCACACAGAAAGTGATGTGAATGAGGTTTAAAAATCATATTGAAAGAGCATGGTAAAGAAAATTATGACAACAGAGGTGAACCCAGAACAGAGAGAGCAACAGAGCAACATCTATTTTGACACTGTAAGCATCAAAGCAGCCAGGTATCTTTTCGAATAGGGAACAAGGGTTTGAAGGTCATAATATGGCTGGTATTAAATATAATAAATAATTATCACTGTTAGGTATTCTTAGGGTTTATTTTCATGCTTTTCTTTTCATGCAGGATTAAAAATTAGGGAAAAAGAAAGACGCATAGAAAGTAGCGTAAGAAATGCAGATACGGAATAAAAACTGTTTTCTTTTTTGAACTCTGCAGATTACTGTGAATTGCAACATATCAAATCATCACAGAGCTAAACAATCTCCTGACTTTTTTGTACAGACTTTTGGTAGATTTTTTTGGTTCTTTCTACTTCTGCCAGATATATTTTCAGCTTTTTCTTAAAGCCTAACAAAGCCTAGAGCTGTACACTTTCTTTGAAACTGGAGAGTTAAGCCAACTATTTCACAGAGATTTGTATATACATACAAGCTATAAAGTCAGGGAAGACATAGTAAAAAGAAAAGGAAAAGTGAATTCTGTTTTCAAACTAGATTTTAGCACATAGGGAAACTTAAAAGATCCATCACTTCTTTCAATGGCAAATTTCTTTCTCTAATAACATTTATGGTCAGAGGTTTCCTTCTGTGTAGGAAATGGGGAATTCCTCACATCTTCCCTATTTACTTAGAGTTATGCAGAATTTCTTGAAATATAACCATTGAAATCTCTACATTCATAAGGACTTGTGATTGCCTGTAACTTCTCAGAAGGTATGTATCATTAGAGATCTCCATCCCTTTCCACACAGCTAGAAGGTGGATGGAGGCCAGCAGAAGTCTTGCCCTTTAAAATGTCCTGGAACACTTCAAATGTCCTGGAACACTCCACACTTGTATCAATCAACATTAATCCTCTGTTTCTACAAGAAATATCACAACCATGTGAGAAATATTTACTGGCCCAGACAGCAAATACTTTGAAAATACCATACACATTAGGTCTGTGACTAATGAGATTTATGGTAGTGAGAGGAAACACAGGCATTAGATCAAGAGATATTTATGCAAACTTCATTTTACTGTGTATTTGGCCTTGTTATGAAGTTATTTGTAGGTACAATTTATTTAACCAGTGCTTCTGTGTCTGGCTTCTGTTTCAAAAATTCATCAAAAATTCATCATCTGGTTTGTTCAATAATATCTACTTTGAAATGGAAGGCAGCAAACGATATAGGAGGGAAAGAAAACACATGATACTATATATTCATTTTTAATGGATATGAAGCATGAAAGTGAGTGCATGGCAAGAAAAGCACAAACACTGGCTTACAGATTGTAAACAGAATTAAAACATTTCTCTCACAATTTTTGAATTTCACAATTGTAGAAATTTAATGGAGAGGGATATTTTTACTACATTCAACATCAGGAATCTTAACTTCAGATAATTCTGTCATCCTGCAAGTTGTACTGCATTGCACAGATCCTTACTTGGTGTAAAGGGCCCTGGTGTCTGAGTTCATAGAAACTATATTCAGCACCTGGGAAGAATCAGACTCTTGGAAATCATTGCTTCTGAACTGGTAGCTAAAGTTTTGCTGCAGGGAACCAGTCCTGCGTTCCCAACCCCACCCCAGGCAACAGCACAGCAGTAGTGAATAGATTTCAATACACTGTTTAGTGTAGGTTTTGGTGTACCCTCACTACCTGAAAGAAAAATATGCACTGAAACCAGCACACATACTGCTATGAGCAGTGAATGTGGTGGCCTCTCAGACTTCCAAATTTTGGTTTTGTATCTAGCAAGTGTTGAGTAAGAGGAGGCAGCACTAGGCAAATGGGGAAATGGGATTTGGAAAAATCCTTCTTGCATAACCTTTGACTCATCTTTACAATAAAACTGTGTTCATGACATTGTTAGTGGCAGGAAGATGAATGCAATCCTTGTGGGATTTATTTGTTGGTGTCTTAATCACTTGTCCCCACAGGCTAGTGAATGGCTCATGTCAGCAGTCAGAGTGCAGACAGTGACGCTCAAACAAAAACTTCTTTAAAGCCTTTCTGGCAAGAGACCTTATTTCGATTCCAGTTACTGTCAAAAGCATCAGTGAAAACTGAAAAAGTCTCCAGACATTTTTTGAAATAATCAGGTAGAGGATTTATCCCAGAGGAAGATGGACAGAGTTAGAGAAACACATTACTCTGCATTAGGAGTGCCGGAATCTCAGGAGAACCCTATGCAGAGCTTTCCAAATAGCTTCCAAAGCTGCAGCAAGTTACAGAAGGATCAGGAGAACTGCAGAGGACATATATAAATGTTTTCCAAAACATTCAAGCTCAGCTGCAATGTAGAAGTGAGAGCCACATTTCTTGTAAACTAGTTGTCAAAGCTATGAAATAAGAAGCTTAAAATTGAGCTGGGATTACTCTAGTAAACTCCAAGGGTGCTTGTTGACCTTGCTGTTACATACCAAAGTAAAGCTGTGAGCTCTGTGGTCTGAAGGAGCTCTAAGCTAATGTGTGAGCCTGGACCTCTCTCTGCTTTGGTCTCCTTCTTGCTTCCAAGTCAAGATTTCTGCTGTTTCAAAGCCACTTATTTGTTCTGAGTGAAAGAACTTATCACCCTTCTCTCTTTCGTCCCTCCTCCCAAACCTTTCTAAGGTGGGCACAGGCTCTGAGGAGCTGTGAAACCTCCCTTTGACCAATCAGACAAACAGGTGTGATAGGTTTAGCAGTATTTATGTCAGAAATTTGATACATATATATGCAGTTCATGTACAAGTTTGAGGATTTATCATGGTCTGTTGACCCAAAAGGTTGGGATTTGCTGATTTAGAGAATAGAGGTGATAATCATCAGAAATGTCATCCTGACAGGACTCAGCACAAACCGGCTTTTGTAAAGTCCCCTTTATATGCAGGTACATAAACAAATTAGTTTAACTCCTTTATAACACTGGAGTATGAAAAGTAGGGAGGTAATAGTAGAAAAAAATACTTAAAGTCTTCAGATGATAAAGTAAGGGAAGCTATATATACATAAATAGCTAAATGTACCTAAGTGGTATATTGCTTGATGGAAAGTCAGTTCTGAAAGAGTTGTTTCTTCTCAGCATTATTTAGTGAGCTATTAGACCGACCTTCAGGAAAAGTTATTAATACAGTGCTAAACAAGATTTCTTACCAAGAGTTTAAGGAATCTTTTATATTGGGCTCAGGACTGTGCTTCTTGCCATCTGTGGTATTTCTGGGCTGCTTGTTTGTTTTCTTTCTGTTCCTGGGCCTTCTCTTGACATTACTGGGATAATACATGCAGCAGTTTCAAGGTTCAGACAAAGAGTTTGTTCCTCAAGGAAAGATTCATCCTCTTCATTATGGAGGCAAAAATGTAGAGCAGTTTCCCCAACACTTTGACACTTTATGCTTCTTTCCCCCCCTTGTTGGGGTGGGTGTTGGTAAATAGCAACAATAATGGAAGAGTCCATCAGATTCTTAATTTGGTTTCTGCATGAATTGGACATTTTCTCAGCTGAAAAGGAAGGATCTTCTATCTCCTCTGGACACCTGACAGAGTGACAGTCTTTGTGGTTGTTATCTTTATTGTTATCTTATCCTATTGTTACCTTATTATTATTGCTATCTTATGTGATTTTTCCACTGATGGTTTTATTTTTTAGTGGCTCCCACAATGTACAGTTTGCAATTAAACAATGCTGAATGGGTCAGTGTTTTCAGGAGAAAACATGGACCACAACATGCTTCTTATTTGTGTGATAGGTATTTTTATTAGAATTAAATTGCACACTCCTCTCCCACATTCCCTTTAACACACCAGAATAATTATGGGTGAACAGAAGACAAAATATTTTCTTCTCTGTTCTTGTAAGCTAATTATTCACAATGGTAAAAAGAGAAGATTTGCATATTTCCATAATGAAGTACAAATGAAGGCAAACTGAGTGTGAAGGGAAAACAACCACAGCAGTGCACAGGGCTTCACATTAGCGTGTTGGTGGACTTGCTAAGCTAAGTCAGAAAATAATGCAGATATCACTATACCAATAGGAAAGGTTGCTCTCTGCAGCCCCCTGTGAGTTGAACTCCTGCTCTATTTCTGTGAGTGATTATGTTTACATTTTAAGATGCATTTATTAGAGTATATAATATAAATGCCCGCAGATTGGCTGTACACAACTCATTGTAGGGGGCACAAAAATCCCTTTGCTAGGCTTTGTGTGCTTCATCGGAATAATTAATGAGCCTGACAATTTAATTCTGCATAATCATATTCCCATAAGCAATTCTGCAACTCCTCATTTATCAAATTCTGCAGGGCAAGCAGAAATGGTATAAAAATAATCATGAAACAAAGCCTGGGCTCCACTGGGGGCTGCCTGCACCTGAACTTTAAAGACAAAAAAAAAGACCTAAGTAATGAAAAATAGACTATTCCATCTTAAACCTAAAGATTTTGTGCTGCACGTGTGAAAGACCTGGTAATAGAATGGACCCTTCACACCATTCAAATTATTGGTATGTGAAAATCATGAAGAAATACAGGAGTTACCAGATGCAAACGGGTGATGTGGCCAGTATCATCAGCCCCTAGGAAACGTATATCTCTTTGAGGACACAACTACCTATCCTACCATCATTTTCCAGTTGAGAGAGACCAAAAATTGACCAGACACAAAGTCTAGAGATTCTCTCTTTGCACCACCCAGATTCAGTTTTCTAGAGTAACCTGAAATAATTACAATTATTGTTAGATTTTTCTAAAAGTAACTTAAACACTTTGAAGGTTAATTGTTGGTGGAAGACAGTGGGACACGTAGTCTATTGGGGAATGATTAACCATCGTTTATTATATCAGAGTTTAAAATAAAGTTACTATATATTGTACCTGACTGTCCATAAAAACCAAGTGCTGCATTGCACTTTTATAAGAGCTGTTTATACCATATGGCACAAACCCTGATGCTATGCATTTCTATCTAAGGCACAATATTAAGACTCAAAGCCTAGATTTAGAAATTATATATAATTAATATAATTCTTTTAATTCTTACCAAAATTACCATAGTATTCAGTTATCTCTGTATTAAGCATGCGGAGTTTACAAAAGATATCACAGAACCACAGAATCACAGAATCATAGGGGTTGGAAGGGACCTCGAAAGATCATCTAGTCCAACCCCCCTGCCAGAGCAGGGTCACCTAGAGTACATCACACAGGAACGC
>VZRW01007699.1:76764-176308 GCA_013398125.1 Aegotheles bennettii | reverse complement strand
TCCTCATAAGGGAGATGTTCCACTCCCTTAATCATCTTAGTGGCTCTGCGCTGGACTCTCTCAAGCAGTTCCCTGTCCTTCTTGAACTGTGGGGCACAGAACTGGACACAATACTCCAGGTGTGGCCTCACTAGGGCAGAATAGAGGGGGAGGAGAACCTCTCTCGACCTACTAACCACCCCCTTTCTAATGCACCCCAGGATGCCATTGGCCTTCTTGGCCACAAGGGCACATTGCTGGCTCATGGTCATCCTCCTGTTGACCAGGACCCCCAGGTCCCTTTCTCCTACACTGCTCTCCAGCAGGTCAGCCCCCAGCCTGTACTGGTGCAAGGTGTTGTTCTTCCCCAGATGCAAAACTCTGCACTTGCCCTTGTTGAATTTCATTAAGTTTCTCCCTGCCCAACTCTCCAGCCTACCAAGAGCTGATCTGCTGTTTTTTCCATCTCTTGATGGAGATGGAAAGTCCACATATTTCTACTCAGGTTTGGTGTCTCTGCCTGTTAGCAGTGACTCTCTTGAGCAAAGTGACAGACTCTGTTCTCTTCATGGCACACCAGATTGGAGGAATGTATCACCTATTTCTGGTAGCATGGCTTGTTTGGAGTGACAACTCTATGGGATCCTGGGGCAAACTATTGTGACTCACTCCTTTTTGCAAATGTGGGGTTTTTTGCTCTAAGGGTTTTTTGTTTTATTTCCAAGATAAATGTAGTATCTGTTTCATGCTTTTAGGACATCAAATCATACCAAATGTTCTTTGTCTTGCCTTTTCTGTCTTTTTATTCCCTTTTATCTTTATTAACCAGGGCACAAGTATTTTAACAGCCCAGAGGATCTTATTGCAGATTTATTCTAAACAAAAACATTTTGTAATAACATCATCCTAAATACAGAACAGACTCTGACTTTGTATTCTTTCTGTTTAGGATTTCTGTTCTTCCATCATTTTCATTCTCTACCAGAACATTACCCACACATTATAAAGAGTATGTTCATCCAAGTTACTATGCATGTTTTGCACTGAGATTCTAGTCTCTAGATTATCCACTTAGTGGATGTTAAAGCATACCTGGACTTCAGCCATGGATGAACTAAACAGCTCCTTTTCTGAAGTCTGGCCAAGAGCTTGGTGCTCTTTGAGATCCCACCACTCTGTATACTATGGAAGTAACAGACCTCAGGTTTCTATGGTCTGCAGTGGTTACATGCTTCTTCCTTGTTTGGTGCAAAATCCTCTACATAGATCCATATATCACTGCACAAATTGTTATAGGCTTAGAGGGACAGTGCTTAAACTGATATATTCCTGCACTAGGCCTGTACTTGTTACTTTGCTACAGGAAGATTTATTGTTGGAATTTGAGGAGACAGTTAACAAGCAGGTACAGGCTGGTTTCTAGGAATCAGTGGATCATACTGAATCAATTTTCAAAAAGTAAAATGTATGAATCTGAAGTTTAGGACAAAAGGTTTTATTCAGTGGCAAGTCCATATACCTTCCAGAATCTGTGACATCTTTGAGAAGATAATCACCAAGCATCTAGATGACCTTTTCCACCATCCTCAAAATAAACACAGAGGACTTGCTTCATCAGTGGCTGTCAATAGTATCAGAGCACTAAGTGCATCTGCCTCCCCCTGAAGCCTTGTACACTTTAAGAACACTCTGCCAAGAAGCCTTAGTGGGAGCTATCTCAGCCTATACTCCCCACCCTGTTTTGCTCAGGAACTGTTTTTAAGCTGTTGAAGCTTTACCTGTGGCCTCTCTCCTATCTCTCTTGCTCTGACCATGATTCAATGACCTGACTTTCTGGCTTGAGCTGAGATCTGCCTCATCACTATGGACTTGCTGGATGGTGGCTGGACTCTGAGATGACCTTGTTTACCATCCCAGACCTGCTGTCCTTGCTCAGACACTGTGAGGCTATTCCTCAACTCCTGCTACCTCCAGTCATGGAGCAACATCTGCCCTTGCAGCTCCTTGACAATTAGGAAGAAAGAATGTCCATGTATGCCCAGAGATGACACCTGGGTTCTAAAGGTTGATTAGGTATTGGAATAGGTTGACCAGGGCGGTGGTGGAGTCACCGTCCCTGGAGATGTTCAAGAGATGTCTGGATGTGGCACTGGGTGATATAGTTTAGTGGTGATGCAGGTAGGCAGTTGGCCTGGATGAAGGTCTCTTTCAACCTTGATGATTCTATGATTCTATGAACATTTAGACATCATTTATTGGCCTTTGTTGCTCTTCAAAGTCTCTATTAATCATCTCCAGTGACTGACAGTGAATTGTAGGATTAGGATTTCCCATCCGTATAACTGAGGGTTTGCAGTACTGTAAACTGAGGGCTTACAGTAGTAAAATGCCTGTGAAGCAGAATGTCTGAAAGCCACATGAATGCTAGCAATGACTGCATGAAATGATGGATAGTCTGTAAAATGGCATCATCTGCCTTCTCCACGACAAATCCAACAGCAGATTTGTAACTCCAAACTGGTTCCATAATGTTAGGGGGGCCAGGCTTCATGAAGGCATTGCTGCTGCCCTGAAGAGTGAAACTGTAAATGTGTGATGGGAGAGCTCACGCTATATAGCACAGCTACTAGTTCCTCACCAGTACCTCTAATAAAATAATTTTTATCTTGAAGTTCATGCTTCCCGCTAATATTCCAGCTGAAATGAACAGTATCCAAACTGGAAGAGCCTCATTCTTGCTGCAGGTTTAAGACCTAAGGAGGGGACCATGATCAAAAAATCCTCTCTCAGAATTTTCTGGTCATTTCTAGTGGGGCATGAATTACCCTGAGGTCATCTTCTGTGGTCCACGCTTTGCCAAACCAGCCAGTAGCAAGAGGCAGCATAGCTGTGCAGTATGTGGGAAGAAGATAAGTGGATGTAGTGCATGGTCTCTTTCATGAATCTTGGTGGAGTCATGACATATGCAGGGAACACACATATGAAGTAAGGATGTTAGAGGACAAGTATTGTTGAGGTATGTGAGGTAACGAGGTAGTTGTGTTACCATACATTCCTGACAGTGTGCAGCATGGCCATGACCTCCCTGATTCAAATGATCCTGAGGCTTTAACAATACAGAGGAATACCTGTCTACATTATTTGACCCATGTAAGTATAAAAAACTCTAACACATCTATCAAAGAACATGCAAAGATTTAGTCTGAGCAAGGTGACCTCTTTGCCTTGGAAAATTCTCATTGTTCTGAGTATTACTATTGTCTCTGTAACTATCCATAATCTCCTGAACAAACCCTTTTGTCCTTTTTCTCAAGTCAGAATTTGAAATTGTTGGGTTTGGTTTTAGTTCAGACCACTTGCAAAGTCTTCCCTAGTTTCATTTTCTCACTATACAGTACAATTAGGAGAACATCAAGAAAAGTTTTTGATCTACCAAAACACTATTCCCTTCAGTTGTCATAGTGCAGTTTCATCATTAATCTGTCAAGTCTGATTTAGGTAAAACCTGATGAATATCAGTTCTCATGTGACAGAATAAGGTGTTATTTGCATTCAGAAGACAGTGTCCTTATTTTCTTCCCTGCCTTACAGGGAAGACTTGCGAGGTCACCTAAGACACTATTTGAAATTCTCCAGTTTTCTCCATCACTGCCCAAGTCCTAAAAATGTGTAGCTTGTAACAGTTCTGTCCTTCTGTTTTCTCATGTATGCATTTTTGCTTTACTTTCAGTCCTTGTCTGTGGTCAGTTAGTTATTGCAAGAGATGTTTTATTGTGTCTCATTCCAAAGTTCATTCATGCATAAGAAGTTGTTACTTCCTTGATCCTCATCATGTCTCTGATTCTCCAGGGAAGCCTACAATTAAAGTTCTGCCTGTGATGAGATGGGCTAGGATGAAAAACAAGAAATATATTGTGTAAAGGTATCTGTAACAGCCTTCTTTCACATCTACTATCTGGGAATATAATCAATTTACCTTTTTGGAGGAAGGGAATTGGCTTCATTAGCCAAGCAAATAAAAATCTGTAAGCATTTTCGTTCTTGGGGGTTTATGGCTCTTAACACAAGACTATTCATCCCATAACATAGGTCCCATTATCAAACTGTTTCTGTACTTCCTAGATTGGGTAGATATAATGAAATGTTCTCTGCAGTGAGTTATCAGAACAAAGACCTGTATATTCTAAAAGGGAACATTTCTAGGAAAATATTACAGCCTGTTATGCTTTGGAAGAACTGCTGTGTATTGTCTTTCTTGTGATGCATGCAAGTTAGAGGACAATGACTTAGAGAATGGAGATTGGGAAATTATGTTGTGGAAACAGTTGGAACTAAAAAAGGCACAATCAGTGTAGCGGGGAACTAATGGCATACTGAAGGGTCTATAGCTGGTCATGAATCCAGAACTGACGATAAACCTCAGTTCAACACATACAGTTGAAGTTCTGTGATTATACTGAAATAGTAGAGTAGTACCAGCATCTAGCTAGATGAGAAAATACCATTTCTTGTTTTCCTTGCATGTAAGCTAAATTAAATTCAAAACACAATACACTTTTTTAAACATAGCAAAACTGTAGAGAATCCTCATAATGATTTTACTTAGCTAACTATGAGGGCACATTTAATCAAAGTGCTATCTCAGATAGACAAGAAATGCAGCCAGCAGGAGAACACGATGTGTTCAGTTTCCATGGAAATTTGCTCAAAAGAAAAAGGAAGGTAAGCTCTTGTTCCATATATAAAGCAGTAAAATATTCTTAAAATCATCATAAAGTCACCTAGTCTGCTATAAAAAAATCAATAAAATGCAATAGTAATTTTCAAATTCTGTACCTATAAAGATAAGCAGTGTAAATTTCTAAAAGCAAAGCAAGCAAGGGAAGGGTTCAAAACCAGACCTGTTACTAAGTTTGCTTAGTAACAGGCACAGTTTGCTGAATGAGCCAAAGCTGTCTTTCTCAGAGTAAATCCTATTTTTAGAATGATGATTTCATTCTGCAAGCTCATCTGTGACTTCACTGGTTAAACCAAAATATTTCCTAGCCTGACAAAAGCCAGAAGATGAGTATTTTTATGACTACATCTACAAATGTGGGTGATGCTGTATGACTTTTTAAATTCATCTTAATTTTATAGTAGTGATACTTATTTTTGTCTAAAAAAATTCAGGAGATACCGCTTCAAGAGTGAAAACAAGTGATCTTTAGTAAAGAACACAATTGCTGCTTGGAGAATATAAATAAAAAGTTTTTTATTATTTTCCTGTAATCAGTGATGTATTTGTTGCTCGTATACTTAATATCAATATTCATTTATTGATTTGTTCTGACTGAGTGTGTATTCATGCTTTTATATTATTTATGATGCTATTTCTGTCATCTGCCTGGAGTCTGGTATGCCATAAGGGAGTTAGGATAAAGTCTTTTACAAATAATGTTTACATCAGCTTAGTTATTGATCAGGAACATTTCAGAAAGGTAAGTATCTTCTAGCATATTAAACAGTGTTAATCTAAATCCAAATGCTAAATTCTGTAAGCATAAACTTGGAAGAGATTAACAAAACTAAGTTTCATTTCAGTGGATCCCAGTAGTTTGGAAGTCCCTCCTGTTGCGTCCCCGTTATGTATTAGGTTGTACATTTAATAGCAGTCTGCCAGTAATTTTTGTGGCATTGTCAACATTTTAAGGGAAATTCATTTTATGTACCTTGTTGAATGAAGGCTTTATGAAATCTGTGAGAAATCGTCCCTCTCTTACATCATAGTTTGCAAAGCAAACAGCTAGTTCCTGGTGATCTTAAATCCATGGTACAAGCAACATCAGTATAAACCTTCCCTCATCCCTTCTTTGCATTACTTAAATAAAATTACTATTTATGCCCTATTTTCATTTCAACCTACTGATTGGCAACAAGGGTCACGTGGTAAACATAATTTCAGCCATAAATGTTGTTACTTTGCCAGCTCAAGGCTAATTTGCCTCTCACTTTCCATGATATAAATTATGAATAATTTATATGGAGTCATAATAAACCATAGTAAACAATTAGGTCCATAATCTTCTTGCAGAGATTGTGACATTTATGTTAGCTGTACTGGAAGTATATGAGTTGCTAAGATTTATGTATTAATTATCTTTTGCTGTTAGGTTCTGATCCAGTTTCCACTGAAGTTAATGTATGTTTTATCATATCAGTACCAGTTGTCTTAGGCCTTTAGGGGTGAACTTATTAAAAAATAAAAATAATTAAAAATTAAGCATCATCTTGCTTTTGGATTCGAATAGTATCATATTAAGGAGATAATTAGACTTACTGAAACATTATAGGTTTGGCAGTCAAATGTGAGAACCATTTTAGAATAAGAATTATATTTGAAAGTACAAGATCATTGTTAGTCAAAGAAAAAATGTTGGGTCAAAAGGCCAAGTTCAGAGTTTCTCTAACTTAAATTTTTGTTACCTTTTGGAAATCACTGGGATTTGTGCTGAAATAGAGACATGTCTACCTGAAAAACACTTCTGTAGAAACTTTTATAGTCACACTTTGTGACTGGACCTTTTCTTTCAGTCATGCAACACTGCCACTACATTAAGTAGATGTAAACAACTAATACAAGAGTTAGCATGCATATTGTGTAGTAGATTTAGTGAAAGCACGGTGAATCCCTAAGGCAGTGACAGAAAAACATTATATTTCATATCTTCCCCAATGCTGAATTAAACTGCTGTTCAATTGCATGGCATTTGGCAAGCAAGAAATAAAATCCTTACAACGCTGAGTATGTCTTAGTTACTATGTTCCTATTTTAGATCATCCAGAGTGTGTGGCTTACTTATTTCTGAAGAGTTTCCTCTGAAGAAATAAGCTCCAGTTTTATTCACCTGATGTAATCCCCCCCAGCACAAAACAAAACCAAATGAACTTCTCAGATGCAGATAACCAGAACAAATCAATAATGCCATTGTAAAATAGTACTACCTTCAGGAGACAGCTGCAAGAGTAAATAAGTTCATTTATTTTGAAATCCTTCCTGAACATCATGACTCATCTTCCGGATCTATTTTGGGCTCTGTCGTATGTTTGTGTGGCTGAGGTCACACAAGCAAGTAATCTGAGTGGCTGAAGCAGTGCAAGTTGTCAAAAGGAATAGTTTATTATGTGGATTTGCTGCGTAGAAATGTCTTTTCATGCTCTGTCTGTTCATAAAAGGATATGAGCAATAATCTGCCTGGCTGCTATGACTCAAATCATTTTATTCAGAATCAGAGGGAGCTTCAAATTCCTTCTCTAGATAATGTCAAATCTCACCCTTAACTTCCAGGGAAATCAGGTAAAAACAGTTAAGATGACTTTTTAGTTTATCTGGAAAACATGTTTAGGAGGGGTCAGAGAGACTATGTGTATTTAGAATAGAAATATATTTCTAGGTTTAGACAAGTACCTTTTGCTCTAGTAATGCCCCAGAAGACTTAAAAGGTCACTAGCTGATTTCTACCTATTCATCCTCTAATTAGGGAAATTCAGCATCTATGCACTTGATGCTAAGCCTGATTATGAGTCCTTTTTTAGCTTAGGTGTCAACTCTGAGGGCTGGAAAGAGTGCAAAACAGCAGTGCTCACTCATTGGGACATCTGCACGGAGGTGTTGATCTGGGGGCTCATTCAGGACACATGATGAGGCATTTTCTGGCTGGCAGTGAGTGCTACTCCTCTGGGTGAACAAATCTCTCTGCTGGGAGCATTACCCACTTGGAGGGAAGCAGATGTGTTGGGAAAGGAGAGACAAGAGACGTCAACAATATTCACATATATTCACAAAGAAAACGATGTGTTTTCTCCAGCTTTTAAGCTATTCATTTAGTCCTCTTGAGAGCTGAGAATAGTGGTGTACTTTAATACAAGCATATGGAAGAAATCATAATAGAATCAGACAGTGAGAAGAATAAGAATCCACTGTTTTCAATAGAGTACTCTCAGTGTGCCCTGATAACCTCAGAGCAATTCTTTCTTTTAGGTTTGACAGTTTTGGAATTCCAGGAACTGTATTGTGTTATAAATGAATGCAAAGAAAATCAAATCTATGATCTGTACTATTCAATGAAAATTCTGGGGGCAGTTTACATCTGATTCAGACCCTGATTTTTAAAGAAAACTTGGTTGGCAGTTGAGTTTGGGGGTTTAGTTGCTGTTGCTGCTGATTGCCTATTTCATTTTTGAGATTTTTTTTTTCCCAAAGCTCATAAGCCCTTCACAGTATGGAGAACTACTAAACTTTCTAACCAAATCAGGACAAGGATGAGTGTTTCTTGAGATTTTGGGATCCATATAGAGGACTTTTTGGACGCTGACCGAAAACCCATTTCTAGGTTTAATTCTTTTCACCAGTGTCCTGGGAATAATGTATGATGGGAAGCAAGTTACCTTATGACCAAGACTGAGAGACCAAATACACCATCTGCTCTCTGACCTGTTAGGCTCTCTCAACTGTTGCTTTCAGGTCTTGCTGTAACAGACATTCTGATCCTATCACTGCAAAGTTTTGAAAAAACAGAAATTATTTGTAATCAACAGTTAAATAACCAGTATAAGCTTATTAACATTCTTGATCACAAGGGCTTCTGGACACCTTGGAGCCAGCAGCTAATGTAGGCAAAAAGGTATTTATCAAACAGTAGCTGAAAGTCCCTTCAGTTTCTTATTCTCTTACTGCATATCACCAGTATATTTTATGGTAGGTGGCTTTAAAACCTTTCAAGACATTTTCAGAATGACTACTAAAGCAAGTGAAGAAACAGTGATTATATTTTTCTAAGCAACTATCTGGAAAAGAAGTCCTTCCAGTTCATGAGAGAAAACTGATGTTTGCAAAATATTTATGCTCTGCGTAAGTTGCCATCTCTGCTACATGCAAGTGAATATATTGGTGCCGTTTATTCCAGATTCTGAATGCTGATTTGTCTCATATATTACTGTTACAAGAGACTCTAATATCTAGAATAGTTCTAGCAAGGAAGTTATCAAGAAGTCTGAACAAACTCCAAAACCTAGTAAATACTGATTAGAACAACATATATTGGTATCAAACTATAGGCAATAAACCATATCCATGCTTATTCATCTGGAGCAAAGCAACCTCAGCAGCATACCCAGCAGCATTCTAACAAGTGAAATGTGCAAAGTATCCAAATGGTTGTTAATTTATCTTAATTTTGTGGGAGTAGTACAAGTAATATATGATAAAGGAACAAGGATATTTCTTTAACATTAAGCCAGATGGGTAACTACTTTCACTCATTGAAACCCATTGGCTCATATCAAGCTAGCATGGATAGACTAGGAGGAAGGGGTAACTTGCATTGCTGTTGCTATGATTCTCAAAGATACGGTCTTCACAGCAAAATGAGTGACAGGTATTGTTACATCCTGCTTTTAAGTAAGTAAGTAAATAAATAAATAAGAGATACAAAAGGTACAAAAGGTACAAAAGGTACAAGGTACAAAAATATAAAAGTTACTGTGCCTAAATCTCATGTTTACCAGGCCTGAGATATACAGACCAACCTGAAGATTCATCTTTGCTGTCTATAGCACAGACATAAAAAGCTCTATGTGAGCCAGTAGAAGCTTTTGCTTTGGCATTTAGTAAGGTTTCAAATCCATACCACTGTGCTTGTCTACTTCTTGGCAAAGATCTGGCACTTTAATTAATGCAGATCATAGAGAAGTTGCAACAGAAGACAAGGTACAATGGAAGCAATAACTGTTGTTATTTGATACTGCACTCTACTACAGAAATTCAGGAGCTGAAGTACAAAGGAATCTGCTGAATGCTATAGGAACACTAAAAAGTAGAGATTTTTGCAGAAGTATTGGCTGTCAGTTAATGAGCTCATTTTTCTCTCAAGGGAAAATAGATTTCATTTCTCTAAAGATTTTGTTTTTCCTCCAAGTGTGCAGTACTATAAATTGCATGCAAGGGACTTGCTTGAAATTTACAAGTAACCGTAGACTTTTATTGTGTTTTATGCACTTATAAAACTAAGAATGGCTACTGTTACTGAGATAATACAGTAGTCATGTTCTATGCAATTTGATTTAGAGAAATCTAATGTCTCATGAGAACTTATTACATGATTGAGCATTAATATTCTTTGTTGCTCTTTTCTGGTTTAGTACCTCCTTCCTAACACGAAGTTCTTTGACATTCTCTCAGTCATGCTCAGGGCTATTCATTACATGACCATTGCTGCCTACTTTTAACTCACTTTTGGGGAATTTCCAGTCTCAGACAGGTACAGCAGTTGCAGAGCCCTTCAACAATTTTAAAGTTTTGCAAAAATCAAAATAATTGCTTCTTCAGCACTATCCAAAACTTCTGGGCACTAGTGAGACACTCTGCCCTTCCCACCATTGCCCCACATGCAGAGTAGCAATGATAACCTCCAACAGCACAGCTGTAGCTTTATTCCATGCCACTACCCTAGACTAATGGTAAGTGAAATTTCTAGGTTTACCATGGGCCTTTAAGGGTTCCTCTATACCAGTCTCATCCTTTTGATGCGTGACTTTTATCCCAATACACTTAAAGCTATTTCTTGAAATGGATTTGTGCTAAAAATAAGGACCATTGAACCCAAATGTGCCAGAACTCTATATGTTTGATTTGCAGGGAACATGTCTTTCTTCACTGCCAGCTTTGTGATTTTAAGCTGAAGTCTCCTGACATTTGCTGTTTAAGTTAATGACCTGTCTCTTGAAGATTGGTGATTGTAAGACTGACTGCTTTCATTTAGGTGAAATCTCTAGGCCTGTAACTGCATGGGAAAGTTTGGAAACTTATTCTGAGTTCACACAGAAGTCTTCCAATTAAAAAATATTTTAGACTCCCTCCCCTCCCCTCTCCTCTCCTCCCCTCTCCTCTCCTCAGCTTTTTTCAGATTGCTTTATGTCTTGTGGAGTTTAGGCATCTCTTTTGAGTTTATGGATTTCTTATTATCATTTTGAATTTCAGCACCTTGTCTAAACTCAAATCTTTTGCACTTGGCAAAACAGCATATTGTCTCTGTTGTCATTTTTGTCACTGTTGTTGAGAAGTTATTAACTCTTGAAAATTGCTTTGAAGATCTTTCAGATTACTACTTCTTATTAAGTCAGGCTGTAAATGACCACAGTTAGCATAACATATTGTTTACTCAGCTGACCCAGTGATCCCTATGCAAAAGGCAATGACATTAGATTTTTCAGAAGTGGAATTAAATGCAAATGCATTGAGTTTGTCAGATGAACTCTTTGCTCTTGACCAAAGATATCTTATCTATAACAATGTAAGTTTTAAGCATAAAGAAACTAGGGTATAGATGTCTGACAGGAAAAAACACAGAAAGGTGTTAGAAGGAAAGGAAAACTGAGAAAACTCAGTTGTTTTCTTCAAACAGTGTCAATTTTAGAGTGCTATTTAGCACCAAGAAGCTAGAACTCTTGACACTGGCACCCTACCCCAATGCAAAGAGAAGCAGCCACATTGTAATAAAATAATATTCTGCTCCAAGGAAAACTGAATATTATTTTTTTTTAGCTAGAGATGTTTTATTATTTCACAGAAATAAATTAGTGGGATGTGGAGGATGCTGCATGATAGATACACACTCCAGTTATGCTAACTTTCAACAGATTCCCTGTAATAGTTTTCTACATCTTTCCTCTTACTAATCTCTAAACTTTGAATGCCACAAGTAGCTGGCAGCTGCCTTCTGGGTGAGGAAAGGGGCAGAAAAGACTCTGACTTGTTTTAAAGAGGTCAAAGAGGGAAGAGCCCAAGTTTGGAAGAGAACTCCTCTATTGCAGTTCCAAACCAGCATGAAGTTAATGTTGGAGAATACCCATGTGTTTGACTCTGCAGACTAATTCTTAGGACACTCAATTGGTAGAGAAAAGACCTTGTTTAAGAGTCATGCTCTGTGGGGATATATCAATGTATGATGTCTTCACTGAATTAAAAAAAATTCTTTTTAAAGAACCAAAACACCTAAAAATTGATTTTCCCACCTCATATGAGTTCCTTACTCCCTAGGCTGTAAGGCTGGGATATTTCTTCTGGTGTACTTCTAGCCTTCTAACATTTTTAGAATATAGGTCAGATTTTCTTGGATCAGAAACTTACATTTGAGTTGATAATATTCCTTCTGTTTAAAACCAAAGCTGAGGCTTTAGCTCCTCTACTGTCTTGTCCCAGCTCCAGTCAGCATATCATGGCAAAGCTTACCTTGTATTGGCAACACATCCACACTGCTAAAGGGTAGCAAGGGGACTATTCTGTTTCAACCACTGTCATTCTAAGCTTCCACTGGATTTCTCTGCCTTCCTGCAGGCACCAGGAACAGCAGGGTTTTCAGCCTCACCAGTAGCTGGCTGCCACTTCACAATGCCAAGAGGGTGTTCAAACAGTATATTCAGCAAGTACAAACAGCTTCATTTGAGTATTCAATTACTGCTAGCTGTTAGCTGAACTTTAGCCAAGACATGGCGGTGCAGAAATGACAATGAGGCTTAATGCTTCGTGGCTCACTCTTTCATCTTGCAAAACCTTTTTCTTTTAAGCAATCATTAAGGAAGTATATGATGCAACACAATGTAATCTAAACGTTTCTTCCTCATAAGGTTTCAATCTTCACTGACTGCCCAATCACCACTCTTTTGAACTCAGTAGCCTGCTTGTTGAAACAGCAGAAGCACATGCAAAGTGATTTTGTAGCATAATTGTAACAGCTTTTGTCATGTCCTAGCAAGTCACTTTAAAAAAATCACCTAGAAGTGGGTTTTTCACATGCACCCTGTCTTGGAGTGCAGTGGGTGTAGCATTTGGATAGGATGTGTCACTAGGCTTTGTAGGTCAGACCTTTGTTCTTATTCCATTAAAAATGAAAACATATTGAAGGTGTTTTGCTTTTCCATTTCATACTTATTCTCACCTTAGTATTTTGTAAATTTTTCCTCATATTTCCCATGTGTTTTCTCTCTTCTCCTGTTCACCTACCTCTTTTCCCATGTCCTTTTTCTGCGCAGTTCCAGCTTTGATTACCTAATAAGACTTGTCCACAAAGTGGAGTTAAGCTGGAATTACAGAAAACTGTTTGATCACTGCTCAGAAGTAGAAACTGGCCAGCAAATATGCACACTACCTGTGACCAGAAAATAATTAAAATTGTAATAGATGTAACTCTGGAGATAGGACAATCCAGAGTGTCCTTGCAGGGGATGCTAAAAGACCACATCTAAGGAAATCTCTCACTGCACAACTAAGAAGATACTGAAATGTTAACTTTCAAGAAACATTTAACATGGGAAAAGAAACATTTAGTGAATCAAAAAGTAAGTTGAAAGATTGTATTGACAGAAATGTAAAGGGAGGGATGGAGAGGGAGAATGACATCATGCTTCATGAAAAAACCTCAAATATCCCTCAGGAGAAAAAGTCACATCTGTCACTCTTTCACCCCTACCAGGTCCGTCAGTGCTCACAGGCAGGGATGCTGGCTGCACTTTGAGCATCTCACCAGCAACCCACTTTCATATTCTTTCTCCTGTTTGCCTTTTCCTTTCTCAGCCTGGGTGACAGTCAGTGATATATTTTAGAGAAATAAGAAGTAAACTGTGCTCATCATGCTGGAACAACAGGTTGACCAGAAATTCGAGGAAAATAGGGAGATAGATATATCAGTGTTCCTCACTGTCAATGAGCAGTGAGCAACAGGCTGATTTAAGACAACTCTTTTTCTCTCTCGGGTCCCTAAAATTCACTTTTGCAGCTAGAATCATATGAATCTACATCTACCTTTAAAATATGCTGCTAATCCTGAAACACATACACAATAAGGTCTTGTTTCATCATTTGAATAAAAAAGAGTGAATTTGGTAAACAGAACTGCCCCAATTTCTGTGTCTCAAGTGATCTTTGTGACCAACTGTGTCTCAACTGATCCTTGTGCTATAACCAGAAAGGAGTATTTTTAATGAATTATAAATATGTATGGCTTACTTACTCCTTTGTTTTCAAAAGAAATCTTAGTGTTCTCTGCATGAATGAATGTGAGGGCTGTACGAAAATGTTTTCCCAACAGAAGTCATAAATACTAAATTCTGCGGCAGACAGACACTAATCTTAATATTTGCAAAAACATTGGTACCAAAAGGTGCTGTTTTCTTTTACAAAGGTAGATGTGTGTTATTTAAAGACCTGATGCTGAATCTGTGTAAATCTTCATTGTGAGATAACTTTTAAAACTATTGGAGGAACAGAGGAGCAAAGGTAGCTAAAATACAAAGTGTTCATAAAGACTGGAAAAGAGAACAGCCCACAGAAGACCCTGCAGCAATGCCAGTGTTGCCTTTGTAACCTGAGAGAGAAACTGTCACTGGGGAGATCATTATGCAGTGCCTGGCATCCAAAAGCTTTGCATCACCTTATAAAGACAAATAAAACAAAGCTATGACATGGACAAGTCTCTAGGACCTCAACATGGCCTGCATTGCCTCAGAAATAGGTAATCCCTGCTTTCCCAACCCCCTAAGAGATCAGTTAGAGATCAAGTCTTTTGAATAATAAAGCATAAGTGAAATTTCAGTCTCAGGTGCTGCCTTATCTTGTATTTAAACTGAGTTCTTGGAATCATAGTTTACGGCAGAGGCAGTGGCACAGGAAGGGTGGGGGAAGCTTATAGCCTATAGTTTATGGTGCTCTAGCTTGGCACAGGTAAAGTAGGTATTTTGCACAACAATGCTTCAAAAGTCTTCTGGTTATAGTGACTGTGGTATGACTGGTTCTGAGCACATAATTTCAATCCCCTCCTTTTAGATAATCTCACTGTGTTGCTGCAGAAACAATAACTCTGGAGGACTGTTTGGTGTATGTGTCCAAGGCTGGCAATAGCTTTTGGGTTGCTCCCCACCTCCCACCAAGGCAGTGGCTGGTCCTCCCCAGTGCCCACAACCCGGGATGGGCCACACTGGTACCACATCACCCAGCCTGGAGCTCCCCTCAGAAAGGAAAATTTCCACATGAATTAGTTTTCTAGGACAGGTTTCTCATTAGTGGCATTTCTTCATAACAGATCCTGTCTGACACTCTGAAAGGTCTGTAAAAGCTCTGCTTAAATCAGAGGCCACTGTGCAGGAATGAGGGTATTGGTATAAGTACCAAGTCTTGCGCTATTTATGCAGGAACCCTGTCATGGATTTCTGTTAGCCCAGGATGAAGTGATACATTTACTTATTTTTGACCTCTCACAAACAATACAATGTCCTTTTTCTGCAGTACTTTCAGGTTCCTTCTTTTATCTTCAGAACTTTTTCACCATGGGTTAGTTCTGGAGCATGCTGGTTGTACCTTTAACAGTGAGACAATGCCTGAGGAATGCAGAAGCAGTTTCTGCATCCCTTGATTCATGGAGTTTTTCTCTTAGTCTGCTATGCTAAGGTATTGACAAAGCATGAAGTCTATCTGACTATCTTTGAACTAGTGTTTGCAAGAAACGTGTGTAGGAACAGCTCTTGTGCAATGATGCTGGTTTGGAGTAGGAAAGTGGTGATATGAATATAAAGTTTGTTTTCCAGAACTTATCTCCTTTTTTTAGTGAAAACCCTTTGCAGAATGGCCAGGCTTGCACTAAGCTGCTAGAAGAAAAATATGTTCCATTGCATGCTGGCATTTTCA
This sequence comes from Aegotheles bennettii, assembly GCA_013398125.1. NCBI lineage: Eukaryota > Metazoa > Chordata > Aves > Caprimulgiformes > Aegothelidae > Aegotheles > Aegotheles bennettii. The sequence continues at coordinate 160,614 of VZRW01007699.1, read as the reverse complement.
TTTATTTTTTTTTTTAAAAGAGTGTATTTACCTTGACAGAAGGCAGCTAATGGTGTGGATCTCAAGCTCTGTGGCCTCACAGCTGCTGGGCTGCCAAGCTGTGCAATGGCAAAGCAAGGGCTCCCTGCCCCAGCTCCATGGGTGCCTGGGCCCCAGTTCATGCCCAGGCACCTGGGAGTTTTAGAATAATCCTTCAGAGCCAGGGCGTGGGATTAAATTTATTTCTGTAACTCTGAAATTCAAAACTGCAGCTTCCGAAGTTAATCACCATAAATTTCATAAAGGTTCACAGAAATTTTCTAGGTGAAGTGTTGATGTATGTGGAGGTGTTGCATTAAAAAACCAAAGAATCGACTATCTAGACCTCCTTGAATGGTAATGCTTAAAAAAACCACTGTTTGGAGAGTGAGATAATTAAAGCCAGTCAGATCATAGAGAATACAATGATAGTATGTGAAAGGTTAATATCAGGTAGTGAGACTGTTTCAGAAACATCTCAGCCAGAACTGACAGCTTTATAGCTTCCTAGAAAATATACCTTTACTTTGCTCAGTTGCACTTCAGAACCATCATATATCAATTGGCTCAGAAAGAAAATGTGAACATTATTGCTTTGTCTAAACAAAAAAAGTCTGTTCCAATAAATTTTTGGCTAAAATTAATGGGACTAAAATAAGTTGTCAAAATCAATGTGTGCTAAATATCAGTGTGATGTTCACTTGTTTTCCTTTGAGTCTATACAATGGCAAACATTTATAAGATATGGAGTCATTGTGATACTCCATGGTTTTAGAGCCTACAGATAAATTCAGTAACATAAAAACTATATGTGATAATGATCAGTACTTGAAATAATACTTCAGAAGTATTGGTAAAGGCCCCTATTCCAACTTGTTTTCTATGGAAAATGTTGGTACATGTTGCTTAAGTCCCAGTGTGGTATATATGGGTCCACTTATGTCATTGCATATATTTTTCAAACTTTTCACTGACCATATCATTTTTCTGGAGGTAACTGTGGTTTATGAGGAAGCTATGTCAATTCCAACCAACAGATATTGAGTTCAACACAGTGCAACACCCTTTCTCTTGCATTACAACCGAAATCTCATAACAAATCTGTCCAAAAGAAATATGAGCTTTTAACAGCTTTGAAACAAAACCCATAATAATAACTTTTTTATGTAGCATTTTTCATTTCAGGATTGCACAAACACTTTGATTCATGGAATTGCTTTTAAGCCAAGACAAAACATGATTTTAGTCTCCTACAAAGTCCAGACCTGTAGTTCTTCTACAGTGCCTTGTAGTTTGTGGCCACTGTAGTAACCTGAGGAGGTCCCCATCAGGCAGGCCCTATGAGCCTTATTTTGCAAATAGGGAAATTGTGATATTTGGTTAACTGTCTGACTCTCAGAACACAAAGCAAGAAATACAATGCTCAAAAGAAATTGAGATTAATCTAGGAATCAATAGTTTCACTAGCTGCGAAATATCTAGCTATTTACATACATGCATTTGATGGGGAAAAACAATCTTCTGAATACAGTTCCTTCTTTACGTTTGAAGAACTTATATGAACAGAGTTGATTGTCTTTAATTGAAACTGTAAAAGCAGTGATACACACTTGCTGTTAATCATTTTGGGGTGTCATTATAGTATTTGGAGTCACTAAGTTGCATTGAGGAGGAGAAAGTTTAGTTTCTCTTCCTTATGTGCCATTAACAAGCTGGTGGTGATGAAAACAAGTCCTAAGGAGTGCTTTGGGGAGATTTGGTTACATTTCATTGCCATGATAAAGCAATGAAATAGTAATAAAATAGAGGCAAATCAAGGAGCAGCAAAAGAAAATGGAGGTTCAAAAATTGTTTATATTCCATGTCAATAAAGGGCAACTGGCTTTTTTGTTCATGATGCACTAATGAGCAGAGTTGGGTGGGTGTATGTGGAGTAATTCAGACAGAATGGAGGTATAAAGGGCCTGTATCTTTAAAACAATTTCTACTGGAAATGATAAAGTTAAAAGGTTCATTCCCATCTATGGCAAGATATGCTGTTCAATGTTAGGATCAATGAAACACATTTAACAGATCTAGTTTATTGCTAAACTAAACACAGTCACTATGTTATTTATTAGCTATGGGAAAAATCATTTTAACATCAACTCAAGTTGTATTTAAATGTTTAGACTTGGTTTTAGAGGCTATCTCTAATAGCTATACAAAACGTGCAATAATCCCAACTCTGCCCAGTTCTTATTGTAAGGCTTAATTTACAAGTTTCCCTGCAGTCTTTCTGAAATAGTTGCATGGATGAGTGTTTTAGTGAAAAAATTTTCATCTACTTTTCTTTGGTAATGTTTATTTTTCCTGTTGCTACTGTATCAAATCAGGGAATTCAAAATACCTGAATCTGGGGTTTGTAGGGAACATCATTCCCTGCAGAAAAGTATTCACTATTTTGGGAGAAGAGTTGTTTCATTAATTTGGGTTTTTTTTCTTTAAATTGGTACTGAAATGATCCTCTTAATTATGCAAGATGATAATTTCTTTCTCTAGGAGTGCAATATAGCTTTATAACTATTTAGACTTCTGAGAAGCATTTGCTATGTTTTAGGCCAGGTCCTGAGTATTGACAGAAGGACTCCATCCTGTTAAAGGATGTCTTTCTTTGTAGGACTAACTAGACAAAAGCAGTGCTCATACAGGGTCATCTTGTTTATTTGGTTTCTCATCATTCCTGAAGAGATAAGCTTTTCCAGCTTTGCTGAAAAAGTCAAGAAACCAAAATGAGGAAATAAAATTTCTTCACCTTGCACACTTACACAGCCACTTGAGACCAGTCTGCTGTCTTTTATTGTGGCAATATATATTGTTGCATTTCTCACCGCAGGAATTTGTTAGGATTTTTTCACCTGAGTGGTAGAAATAATTCATAACTGTCTTTTCATATTACTGACACTTCTTTCAAGATGATTCTATGCCATTTTCCAAGATAAAGTACCACATCATTGATTTTTAAGCACAGAGTAGTTCCTGAATTCCCACAGATTCAATGATGTTAGGATGTGTGGGAAAACTGTAGTTTATTCTGATTTGTTTTTCAGAGTTTAGGTGTTCAAATTTTGCTTAATTAGCACTGTATTGATTTTAGCTGCTAAGTGACCTATGATTATGGGCTTACATTCTAACATTTGAATGTAGATGGAAAGGAGGGAATGACTTTCTCTGTATCAATATTCTTTTTTACTCTAATGGCTAGGAAGCCATGCAAATTTGAGATTAGCTGTGTCAGTGTGATTTCAGGGGCAAAATCTAGGCTTCAAAGCATTTATTTTATTTTTGAGTGTGAAATGAAACATGACTTCAAATTATGGAAGTCTTTAATCTTGTGAACATAAGGAAGAACTTTTCCAATGTAAGAGTGACAGAGCACTGGAACAGGCTGCCCAGAGAGGTTGTGGAGTCTCCTTCTCTGGAGACATTCAAAACCCGACTGGATGCATTCCTGTGTGACCTGCTATAGATGGTCTTGCTCTGGCAGGGGGGTTGGACTAGATGAACTTTCGAGGTCCCTTCCAAGTTTCAAAAAGTTGGTCGGTATGATACCTTCTAGAAACTTAATACCAGGTGATAATTTAACCTATCTCAAAACACTCTTAAAACTCCTTATTGGATATTTAGATATTTAAGGGAAGGAATATGTTAAAACAGTAAATTACTTCATGTAATCAATATAATGTTATCAGACTGGTCCAAACCACTGGTCCTGATCAAGATTTTTAGCACACTAAAGATTTAAATTGTCCAATTTTAAAAGAACATTTTCTCAAACACCATCCTTTAAATTTGTCTCAGATTGGTGATTCAAAAACAGCTAGTTCAAGTCATTAGTCTGTCTTGAAAATCTGCGTCTTCAGTTTAGATTGGATCACCGTGTTTTTATGAATCCATTGCATTCAAAGAGCCCTCAATAAACTCTCCTTCAGAAGTGTGGGATATGATCATTAATGTAAGCAATTTCTACAGAATAAGTCATAGGGATAAGTTTCAGCTTAGACACAAATTCTGGTACAGTTAAAGATCTGAAAAATGAGTACAGAGCAGAAGGGCTGGCTCAGTGTTAACCTTGTGCAGTTAAATCAATACTGTAATACAGACCCTCGAGCTGAGACAGCATCACCCTTCCTGATCACCCCTACTTACTTCAGTGCATTGTGTAAACTCTTCCTTTACCATTACAGGAAAGGACTTAAAAATAGAAATAAGGTGCAGTGGTTACCTAGGGGCTGGCTTTTGTAAAGGAAGGATGTTAGAGGCATTAGAGAAAAATCTTATCCTTTCCTTCTAAGTGCATTCCTTCTAAATGGGTGAGAAAGAGATCTTGCATTTGCTATGCAAGCTGTATTCTGACACTGCACTGGTGAAACTCTTATTTTTGCAATCTTCTGGCAAGTTTAAAAACCCAAAAGTAGGACCAGACCCGATGCGGCCCAGACCCCAGGCTTGATGCAGAATGCAATAGACTGCCTTCTGACTCTGGGATCCCAGAATATTTCCAGCAAAGTTGTGCAAATATTTCTGTGGTTGTTTTATTGTGCTTCGGTGACTGATCATATAGAATCATCAAGTAGACTCAGAATACCTTTTTTTTTGTCACTAAAGCTAATAACTTTCAAAAAAACCCCACAAAAATTGCATTTTATTTTCATTGATTTTTCACTTTTAAAACTCATTTTCTGTAATGAGTGTTTAAATTAGCCAATTTGTTTCTGTTTAGAAAATGTAAAAAATTTTCTAATGCTTCAGGAGGTTTTTTCTCACCTATCATTGTTGATTTTCCTAAATTTTTCCTAATCTTGTCCTAAAATGTTGAATAATTGGGAGAGGGGAAGGTTTCTCTGTAAAAGAGTTTTTATTAAATAAATCATCCATCTTAAAGCTGTACTTAGCTCTATTCAATGGTCTATTTAAAATGTGTGTGTGTGCTCAGTCCAGTCTTTAGCATTATAATCAGCTTAACATCACTGTTAGTCAAAAAATCACTGTCAAAACTGATTCCATTATTGGTAGCCTTGCCAAGCAGTGCAAAGACTGATCAGACTCTGGGGATAATTAGACATCTGGAATGGGCTCTTTTCTCATCTGTAAATCTTGGCTTATCAGAAGGAGACTGGGGAAGATGAAGGATATTAAGAAGAGCTTTTCTTTTTGTAACAGGAACTTACTGTGCTGTTTTCTATTTCATTTCATTAAAACATGGAAATGTATTGCTTGGCAACCTGATGATTTTAATTGCCATAATGAAACTATAACAAGATGATCCATGATTTTAAAGATATGACTCAAAACTCTGAGAACTATGGAAGTCATTACACTGATTTCCAATTCCAGTCATTATTTTTCTAAAAGTAACTAAAAGCTTAATATAATGTAATCTAATATCTAAAAATATCATTAACGAAATAGTATGGATCTAATAAAACTCTCAGTAGAAATTAAGAAGCAATATTTTAAATGACTGTAACCATAGAGGAAAACAAAAATAATTAATTTCAGTATATCTTGCTTTTTATATTTTTTCATAATATTTTATTGTCACTTTTGAGAATTTCCCTCATGGGCACCATTAACATGAATTTAGGATCCTAAAATTCAGTTTCTATTTTTGCCCAGATGTATCATTCTCTCTTCTGTCTTTAATCCTATTAAAGAATATTTGCCTGTTATTATAAGGATTAGTTTATTAAAACTCTTCATTTCTCTGCTTACACATTCACTTCTGCTGCTTGAACTGATACACTTCATTAATTGAGTGCTGAATTCAAATCCATCTTTCTACATAGCTGCCAAAATGGTTGGTTTTGTTAGATACAAATATCTCATTTGCAATTATATACTGATTTATCAGACAGCATTCTTGTGTATTACAATTTTTTTTTCATTTCTGGTGGTGATTAATAGTCTCCAGTTGAGAAATTATTTTCAATGGCTTCTAGGCAAGTGTCATGCATGTTGCTTGACATACATTCTAAAAATGTATCTGAAAGTTCACCAAAATTATTTAACAATCAGGTGTTTTTTTCATAACCTTTTCTCAGCATGCAGCAGAAACACAAGATATTTAAGAGGATATCACAAGTGTCAAGTGTTGTCTATATTAACACTTGTCAATCACAAGATTTTCATAATTGTAAGACAAACCTCAGAAAAAAATGAGATTATCTGGAAAATATCAGGTCTTAAAATACCTTTTAGATGCTTTGTATTTATCCTCTGGTTTCTGAGCTTTTAGTTATGTACTTTGGATATATTTCATACCCTTTCCTTTGCAACCACTTGAATAGAAATTCCTAAATGAAAATGTAAACTGAGATTTTCTTAATGATAAACTTCTATAAACTGGACGTTTAAAGAATATTAAGATTGTGAGAGTTGACAACTGTGCCTTAGGCTCTCCTCAGCTAATATAGAAAGCAACAGTTACTGGCAGGACCTGACTTTAACCCTTTAGAGTGGAGACTTGAGAGGTAACTGATTTAGATGGTTATGATATTTATTAATTAGCACACCACCAACTACTCATTCCTTAATTATCTAAAAGACACATCTATATTACTAGGAGTATTAAGTCACAATTGCATTGCTATGGAGAATCCTTGCAAGTCACACACAAGCACTATTCTTTTCCCTTCTCCATTCAGTATTATGGTACAAGTCTGTTCCTGCTTACTCTGCCTTGTCATACCAAGTCTTTTGGGCACACACTTGATGGGGAGCCCAGTGGGTTGTCTGGGGGATTCTCTCCAGCATTCCATGGAACTTGGGTGTGCAGGTCATCTTCACTACCACCAGAGTAATCTGCTGTCCCACAGTCAGAAGACACGACCTCTCTCTATTCTTTATTCAAGCCTACAACTTACTCTTTTTTATTATCTTTTTTTCACCACTCTACCTACCATCTACCTAACAGTTAGCAGCAGTGCTATCTGTTCTACTCATTGGTCTCAGTTCTGTTACATGGACATCTAAATATAGTGTTTCCAAAACCTTTACTTAGGCCAGCTCTGGCCATTCTGATATTCCTGATGCAACTACCCAGGTACAAGTGGCCTTGCATCCCAAAACTACCTTCCAATTACTCTGTTCATGTTGGTTAGACTTAATTGGCCTGTTCTGCTCTCTAGACATTGTAATTGTACTTTAGCCTTGGCTCCCATACATAACTCTAATGAAGGCCATGCAGTTTCTTATCTTATGCACTTAGGGTTTGTGTACTAGAGCAACTGAATAATATGCTTTTGTGCTGACACAGTATCTTTTCCGTTGAATAGTTTACATGGTTCTCCTGGTTCCCACTGGATGCCTTAGATGATTGTGGGACCTACTGTTTATGGGGGACCTCTAGCTCGCAGTAATTTTATTGTATTATTTAACACACAGTGCAGTAAGTCTCATTAGTCATCTGTTCATTTTCCTTCAGCACCAAGAGCAGGTTTGAGGGTGAGGGTACACAGATGATAGCGCTTAGTTCTGTTCTCCAGCAGACAACATGAAGCTGGTGTTACCTGTGTGCAACATCTTGTTTGAGTCTCTGCACTTTGCCAAATGTTAGCCGAAAAAGAATGATACTGCTCAAAGTCAGTGTAGGAAAAAAAGGTCATGTTTGCACCATACAGTTGTGAAAATAAAGATTAATGACTGTGGTTGTTTGCTGGCATGGGGCCACTGTAATTCCTGCCATGCATGCATGTTGTGTCAGGCAAATCATGTACAGGGGGAGTGACCTATCTCCCTCTCCTTCTGCCTCTTCTTGGGATATAATTTTCACCCTTCCAGTGTCTCTCCTCAGAGATGGCACCAAAGCTGATGGAGGAAGCAGCTAAATTCGTCACTCTGCTTAGCATGTTCAAGAGCCCCTGTTAATCTGAGATCACTTGCAATGTAAAACAAAGCAAGACCTTCTGGCTTTGCATTTCCATAGTAGTCTGGGGCCAAGGATACTTCAAAGCCATGGTTTCCTTGTTGACAATTATTTAAAAAGTCTTTGGGGTTTCCTAAAGAAGGAAAAAAAAGAAAAAAATCCTGAGATTTGCTCCTCATTTATTGAGAGCCAACATAAAGTCCTTGAAATCAGAAGGGTTGATCTATACTTTGTAACAGCACTAAAACTGCCTTAAATTCTAGTCTTTGCTAGGTGCTTAGGCCACCTGTGTCCCAGGTTACTGAATAAACTATCATAAAAAATAATTATATTCAAGTCCATCAGTTCTGAAATGCATTTCAGTCACCTCTGCTGCTCTCATTTTATGTCTCCATAGACTACCAGACATATTTTAAAACCATTGTACATGTATGCAAGCACTTTTTGTCGTTCTGTTAAGATTAAGTTTGGTTCAAGTTTTGTGAGGTTTCTCAGCTCTGCTGCAGCATTTTTCAAATCAGGAAGTGCAGAGAGACACTTACTTTTCTATGTTTAATGACTGCTAGTTGGATTCAAAAGCTATCTGACTAAAATAACAAGAGTGAATAAAGGAACAACTAACTCTTTATTTTAGTTACCCTGTTGCGGCAATGAGGCTTAGCTAGTATTGTATTGACACCTTTAACATTATTTCATTTGATGTGACATGTTTCATTTACTAAAGTAATGAAAATCAGCCAGCTGTATATAATTGTTAATAAGGATGCTTGTAGTCATCTTACTAAACTGGACTAACAGAGAATACATAATAGAAAATTTTACATCATAATTTCATCATCCTTTAATTACTTTGAACTTCAGTCTCTTTACCTTCTTCTCCATAAGTAATGTGTAAAAGTTGTAAAAAAAAAAAATCTTAAAGAGTGTAGCTGTCATTACTAAAACTCTATGTATTTCTTACAAATAATGCACATTACTTATCTCATAACTCTGGTGTGTTGTTTGCATCCTGAATTAATAGGCAGAAAAAATGCTCATTTGTCAGAGGCAATGCAGAGGGATTTTTTCCTCCCACTGAATATATTTCCTGGATTAACAAATCTAAGGTTAAGTTCAATGCATCAGTCATAGCAATACTTTTAAATGTAAGTCGACGTGGGAATGTTTTGGCAGACACTATTTTTTTATTTTTTTTTAACATGCAGAGCAAAGTGGCATTCCGGGCTGCGGGTGAGCATGGGAACACCGCCCAGGACGTGGCCGTCCGTAGGGATAACCCCGTTGGTGAATAGCACCGCGCTTTCTAGCCATTGCTGGGGATGTTCCCTACATCGCTCTGATTAATTCCACATAAAATACATCGGCATGAAAAAGGACTGCTACCTGCTTACTACAAACGGCGCTAACGACCCACATCTCTGTGGGTCTGGGTGGGAGTCGGTGGAAAGTGCCTGCTTCTCTGTACCAGCGGATTATAACCAGGGAAAATTACTTTCGCACATCCTAGAGGATGGATCCAGGCTCTTTTCAGTGGTGCCACCCAATAGAACAAGAGGTGACAGAAACTGATGCACAGAAAGTTCCAGCTGATCATGAGGAAAAACATCTTTACTGTGCAAGTTACTGCACAATGGAACAGGTTGTCCAGAGAGTTTGTGGAGTCTCACTCACTGAAGATATTCAACCTGTGCCATGTGCTCTAGAATGACCCTGCTTGGGCAGGGAGGTTGGACCAGATGACCCACTGTGGTTCCTTCCAACACTACCAATTCTGTGATTTTGTGATTCTGTGATCATCTTGAATAGTTATTATGGGAATTCTGAATTGTTTTAACTGGATCTGCATCCCCTGCCATGATTCTACCTCCTCACTATAGAACTCTGTGGTATTAGTTTTCTTAATTAGTGCATTTCTCATCTCGTGTTCAACACTACCAATTCTGTGATTTTGTACTACAGAAGTTTTCTGCCCTTACAGGGCAAGGCAGAATTCTTTTTAGTAACAGGAATGGTGGAGACACATTTAACACAGCAAAGCTGTGGTTGGGCTGAGGCTGAGGTTGGGCTAAGCTGCTACCGAGAACTTAACAGGAGGTAGCTGGAAGATTTAACCACCACAGGTGATGCAGGTGTAGTTTTAGGTGCCTTAAAACTTCTACAGTAGTCTCTGAGCAAATAATTACTAATATTATGAGTCTGTAGCATCTTGTATCTGTGCTGCTCAATTAACACTAGTGAATGGCAAGTCAGCACTCTTAGAGGTGGGATCTGGCTTGATAATTTGACTTAAATTACTTGTGGTTTTCATTAAAAGAAGGAAAAAGATACTTGCCCAAGAGAGTCAAATTCATTGCAGATATGAACACTGAAAACTCTAGTGAGGTCATTTGGCTTAGCTACAACATAAAATAACATAGCGTCCAGTGCTTAGAAAAGTTCTGATCTGTGTCTAAACAGCTTTACATCCTTATTTAGAATAAACAATATACAAACAATATGTTCTCTCTTGCTTACCATTGTAATTAGGTCGGAAAGTCTTACTGGGGCCATATGGCATGTGCAGAGTTAGGCAACCCTCAGCTGACTTGAGAAAGAACAACTGTTGCTGTTATGATCTGTTAGGGTATAAAACTAAATTATCATTCAAAGTCCACAAAGGGGTAGGTGATATCCCTATCTAAACCAGGAGGTTAAAACTATGCCAAACTGGACATCTCTGAAAATTGTTCTGTATTTCTTACGTTTTTTCCTCTCTGTAAAGGCACCTATTTGAAGAGAGAAAGAAACTTTTCTTCCTTTTATTCAGTGCCTGGCAAATTCCATCACAAAGAGTGAATTAAACATCTAAAGAGAGTGAGCATCCAAGATATAATCCAGCTGCATGCAAAAGGCTCAGTCTGAGGCCCAGGTGTCAAGAGCACAACAAGTGGTGCCAATATTTTCTGCTCAGATTCCACACTGGACTTTGTTTTATCCTTCATGAGAACCACACTCTATATACTTCGGGCAGTTGAGTACACCTGAATATTTTTTCAGGTGTATAATTTCATAATTTCATCTAATAATTTCATAATTTCATCTAATTTTACAATATAAAAAGAGGAGTGAAAAAGATTCCAGCACTTGAAGTTTATGATCAGTGAATATTTTGGAAAGAAAAGAGCCCAGAGTCAAACAAATAGAATGTTACTGAAAAATAATTAGTGTGCTTTGCCCTCAAGGGCATTGCTTTTAAATCTTATCCAGCTTAGCCTGTGCTTGGCATTCTTTTGTTGACATCAAATGGACATTTTGCAATTAGTTACCCTGGCTGTGTCACAGATGTATGTACGTATCCCAGAAGAAACTAACCATATAAAAGCAGCTTAGCAAAACCAGCAAGTCATTTATAATGTGGCTCAAAATACTTCTTGGTATTTGCAATAAAATTCCAATGGCAATTGCCACAGCTTCCAGAGCACTGAAGAGTCTGTTTCTGGTTTGGATGGTGAAGGGGATGGCTAGATCTCTTTTGTCACTAATGTAAAATTGAAGCACACTTGCAGCAAGACAGTTGAAAGTGGGGGCATACATCATATCGGTAAGATAAAACAGTTTTATAAGGGGTATGGGAAGAGAGACATTTCTGATTTATTAAGTAGGTTCAGAACACTGTTTTCCTTTCAAATCTGCAGCTGTCTTGCATAAATAAAAAAATAAAACCCCCTATTTTTTATTAACTTTAATATTATAAAAGTAGAGGGGTTTTTATGTTATATCATTTATACATATTTATTATCACTTTAAGAAGTTTGAATCCAAGCCACATTTAGTGTATGTTGAAATCAGTGATGCTGGGCTGATATACATGGATGCTGTGCATCTGACCTATAATTACCTGTCATGTGAGTTTGATAAGACATCTCCTGGCCAAGAAATGGATTCCAGGTGGAATTTCACAAGGCATCTGAACTGTGCTCTTGACACTGAAGGGAGCCAGTTCAATTCATGGAATCAGTAGAAAACTAATTTAGGAAAACAAGGGATTGGTTTTCTTTCAGGTTAGTGAATTTCAGATATTTGTCAGAGAATTGCAAAGGAGAGAGCAGTGCCATGCACCTGTGAGCACTGACCCTTTAATGAGCAATGACTCATTTAGTTGGTAAGCTGAAAATCTCCTCCTTGAGTTTTAAAGAGCAAGGTTCGATCTATCCAAACCCATTGAAAGGCCTTGAAGACGAGACTGGTTATAAAAGTCACCATGCCCCACTGGGACAGGTGTGCTTTCTGTTGAGATCTGTCTGATGATCAGCTCTCTAGCAGTTGGAAGTTGGGGCATGCATCACTTTGGTAAGATAAAACAGCATAACAGTTTTATAAGGGGTATAGGAAAAGAGATATTTCTGATTTATTAAGTAGGTTAAGAAGACTGTTTTTCTTTAAAATTTTCAGCTGTCTTGCACAAATAAGCTCAACTGTGTTGCCTACTTTGGAGTTACATGGACGTCTGCTTTCATTTGAATTTTATCTTGGCTTGAATGAGGTGCAACTTCATGGCGAGTAAATAGCAGGAGGGTTTCCCTCATATTACAGTGTGACCACTCTTCATGCTGAAGTACCTTGGGTTTGCAGTGTACCCTCCAGAGGATTTAGAAAGTGGGAGCGCTATTCCAGCTGCATGGGCCAGTTAAAGATCTGGTACCACAGTTGTAGGTTCTTCCACTAGAAGGTAGTGACCATGAAAACAATTCAACTTGTAGCAAGATAGTGAGATGCGTGTTTGGACTCCAGGTCTCCTCCATAAGTAAATCAGAGCAGTTAATGAAGCAAACAGTTCTGGAAAGAGCTTGCATGTGTTGTTCCTGACAATTTATACTGACAGTTATATTAGCTCTGACAAGTGAGTAATGGGGGTAGATGGACTGATAGTGTCCAAAACCAGGTAGTTGGGTCAGTCTGAACCCTCAGCTTAGGAAAATATCGATGGTCATGTGTTTGACATCACAGGAGGCGCCAGTGTAAGCAATGGCTAGGACAATGACTGGGGCTAGAACACATGAGTTTCTGTTCCTTACTTCATGCCAATCGTTCTGTGCAGTGGATCATGAGTATTCATGTGTGTACAGTCCTTGTTTGAGGGACAACTAGGTCTATGGTACTCAAACTACTGTTGCAGAAACACATGGCTAATCTTATTAAAATAACAGTAAAGATCAAAGGGACTGTGACAGTTGCAAATTAGTGGATGTCTGTGACCTTTCTGCATAGATAAAAAGCATCTCTGTGCCCTTTACAGCCGAATTCTGTAGTTGCTTCACAGAGATCTTGACAACTGCTTTTTGCTCTGACTTTATACAATGCGTAGCATAACAGAGTACAGATGCTGCCCGTTTCTGGATCAGTTACTACAAATAGCACAGTAATAAACCCCTTTAAATATATTGGTCTAAATTATCTCCTGACCTTCAGCTGCGTCCTATCAGCATTAGACTACAAGTCTCCACAGTACAACTTTTTCACTGTTTACATCAATATCTAAGATGTGCAAAGAGGCAGAAGGGGGTGCAGTTGTAATAGAAGACTAATGAAAGACAAAGACAGGGCTATAGTATTATGTGTTGCCTTTAAAGCAATCTTAATGAGTCTTGATGCTAATGTGACATAGAATGGGGAAACAGTAAACCAATGTTAAAAAAACCAAAACAACCAAAAACCCCAATAATTGAAACAGAAAAAAGGAGAAATTTTTGAAGGCAGGTTTCTTATGCCATCACTCTAATATCTGTAAGTACTTTGTAGGTACTTAAACATTTTAAACTTTTATATGATCTTGTCCTTCATGAATTAAGCTAATTACAAATAGAAACACAGACAGATTATGCAAGCTAGACTTTGATTACTGTATTGTCCTCAAAAATGATTGATTTTCTTGAGGGGAGTACTAGTCACAGAACAATATTTTCCTGAAATGTACATGAAACAAACAAGGCTAGGAAAAAGAATCCATATTTTTTTTCTTATTGCATTCATGCATGGAAACTGTGAGACATCTTCCACTACAAGACACACAGGAAAAAGAGATAACTCCAAAATGATGAAGAGTCACTCTGGCTTTTATTAGTCTGTGACTTGAGACAATGGCTGACATTAGTGTTTATTTCCTCTTAAGTCAAGTTGCTTTGCAAAATTTTGGCAGGTTATAACTAATAACATCATGCAGGAATTCTATATCTAACCGCAGCATTTATTTTTCTTGCTGTTACTTTGTACTATACTGCTTGCTCTTAGAGTTTGTGTGAACACTTTTGTGCTCATCATAATTTTAGTCATGTTCTACCGGTACCCTAATAAGTACAAAAATGTTCCTACATACTGTACACCAAATGCTGGGTCCTTCTGGTGCACAGAAAAGGAGTGGAAAGAGGAAGAGAGGAAATTTGGAATTTTAAGTTCCTCTTTTAAAAAAGGGGGGAGAAGATATTTTGTGATACAGGCCATTTAGTATAGGTATAGTACAGGGAAAGCATAGGGAAAGAGTGTGGCTTGAGGGGGGGGCATTTTGTCAGCAGTTGCAAAATGACACTCCTAAAAGTGTAACACTTGGTGACATAAAACCAGCAGAATATAGGCAAATGTAGCTATATATATAACAAAGATATTTTAATAGGTACAGTGAAAACTATTATTACTGGAAATAATGAAGGGCCAGAGTATCCTTAGTTTATACACATTTTTTAATGAGTCCCTTCTGCCTTAATGAGAAAAAGAGAGATCTAGCAGCACTATTCTAAGTTAATAGGTATCCCTGAGAACAAAATTAATTGGACTTAAGGCAAAAAAATGTATGCAAAGCCAGTACCTTATTTGGAGACTTGAAGGTGGGCCCAGGTTCAAGATTTCTCATTTAGATTAACAACCCTGGGCAGTTATATTCCTGTGCTCAGTGATAACCAGTTTTGAAAGAACAAGTCTGCTAGAGAGAGCTCATCTGAAATTGTACAGTTACAAGAGTAACACAAGTTCACTTTGGGAATGATCCATTATATAGTGAAATATGGAATAATACTTCAATTAATAAGAAATGGTCATAATTATCATTGCTGCCCATTCTGGATTTATGCCTAACATTACCTAGAAAAGACTCTTGAATTAGTTAAATGTTGTCTTCTCTCAAGACAGATTTGCTGATTGGGTGTTATAGTCTTTGGTTTTACTTGCAGTTGGGTATTACACAGAGAGGCAGAGGGACTCTATCACTGCCTTTGTCTGCTAGAGATATTTCCCAGCTTTTATTTTTATTGGACATATTGGTTTTGGTTAGGTAATGGATACATGTCTGGTTACACGACAAGAAAAATGTTCACTGTATACAGCCTGCAAGTGCTTCTTGTGAAGAACTTGTGAACCTTGCTGCAGCCAAAGACTGGTATTTCTTAACATACTGCTTAATGATAAGCCAGGTAACTATAAAGGCAGCAATGCTCAATTGATAGGTACTGAATTAGAGTTTGGAAAAATCCTGGAGACGTCCTTTGGGTGACCTTGAAGAAAAGGTTTTCTACTTTCACTTTGCTTCTTGTGCTGTTTCCCGGTTTCCATTTTTGGTGATCACTGCACCATAAACCTTCGGTGGCAAACAAGCCATTGTTGTAGTACAAATAGATAACAATAATAATCATCCAAGTAATAATAGCCTCTCTTTCCCCCTCTCTCCTCTTTTACCTTCCTCCTCTCTACAGACATACTTTAGAGTAGACAAAAATAAACTGTGAAGAGGGATGAAAATGTGTTGTCTGTTAATGTCTTGTAGTGGTTTTAATTACAGTATCTTTCATGTCCTGTATTTTGTTATATTTTCCCTCTCTGGTGAAGTAATGTGACACAAATTTCAGTAGGAGTGTGATAGTCCCACGTAAGCTCCATCAACATTGTTCCTAAACTCTAACACACTGAGTTTCTGTGCCAGCACTTATTACCCTTATGCAACCCAATCTCCAAAGTATAATCCTACTTGTAAAAAGTCTTTCAAAAGGACAAGAGCCATGTGAGGGTAAAGGCACTGTCAAAAACAGGAGACTGGCCTAAACTACCGTGTTGCTGCTAAATTTCTTGACTTAATTAAAAAATGTATAAAATAATAGGAAACCAGAAACCTGTGAGAAGGTATCTTTTGTATAGGGTCAAAAATCATCCTTAGCCTTTGATTTCTGTCCGTTAACAGACAGGACTATCATGTTTCTTTGTTTTATTTTTATTTTTGTCTGGATATATTCTTCGCTTTTGCTTTCAAAGTTATGCGTGGGAAGATTTTTTTGGCTGGGACAGCCTGTGACCAGGTTGTTTTCAATCTCATCAGGAATCTATTCCTGAGCAAAGAGCCAAACCAAGGGCTGGGCTCAACCACTGTGGCACTAATGGGAGAGCATCGCAGGCAGCCAACCAGAGGATGAGCAAGGGGTAATGGCAGGGTTTGTAAAAGCCCAGCAAGGACCCACAGGGCTGTACAGTGGTGGACATGAGGTGGTCTAGATCTGGAGAGAAGTTCACAGAGGTGATTTGCAGGGGGTAGAAAGCCTGGGGAGCTGAGGTTGTTGAAGGTGGGGATCCAGCATAGGAGGAGATTTGAGAGGAAGGAGAAGGTACAGAGGATTGGAGGTCAGAGGAAATGTGGGTCTCAGAAAATACCAAGACCCACAGCAGTGGGAGAGAGAGAGGGCAGCTGATATGAGAGACGGGTTAGGAGTCAAGGCTGAATGGCTGCCACGTCAAGAAGAGGACAACTCTGGGAAGAAGGGCAAGAAGTTTTGTAGGTATGAGCAAACCTGGGAGGGCAAGCTGGCAGCACGGGTTGCAAAGGGCTCTGTGCAACCAGGGTGTCAATGTGAACTCTTCTAACCAGCACCTGCAGTAGGAAACATACACAAGACAGCTCCCACACAAGTCTGCGCAGCTCACCCTCATTCTCCCCATCTTTGCTTTGTTGAGCATTATAAGCCTTTCATAGGCAAATAAATAATGAGGAAATGGAACAGCCATATAGTTTTTCTACAGTAGTTTGATATGTTTGATAACCTGACATGCAGTCTATATGACTGACACTGAATTCATCTTGCTGGCTGGAGGTCTCCAGATTGACACTTGTTTGTGCGTAGGAAAATGAGGCTTCTGACCTAAAACCTTTAATGATGCTTGTAGGCACATGGACCCAGTTCAGACTTCTGTTTCTATGAGATAATCTCCTGGAACTGATGACTAAGCTCTGTAATTTATTCAGGAAAATGTCCCAAGTCCCTCTTACCATGTGACGTCTTCTTGCTGGGGCTTCAGGGCTTTGGGATTTATTTTTTTTTTTTTAGATTTGATAATCCTATTTAACCCTCCTGCAAATGGGACTCCAGGGAGAGCTTTTCAGTTACACACAATTAATTTTATAAGCAGCATTATTAAACCATCCATTAGCTGGAGTTTTTTTAACTCCTTTATTAATAGCAATACAGGCTTTTGTATAAAGAATAGAGGATGGCATTATATGAAATGGTTTCAGACTCTAATAACATTTCCTACTTGGGAGTAGAATTAAGAAATGAGCTTTCACATGTGAGATTTCATTTAAAATCTGCCACACCTTTTCCCTCTTCATTCTTTTTTCCTCTGATGCATGAAGTACAGCTATTCCAGACCTAAAGAGAGAAGGGTCATGGGGCAGGGCCAGCCCTGAGGACTTTGGCTAGGTTTCCATCTCCACACTCCCCCAGCAGTGACCCCATTGCAAGAGACAGCCAGTGAGAGGACCACAACTCACTCCAACCAGATGCTCTTGGCACTTGACGCCATGGACCAGGAAAGGGGCCATGGTTGTTGCTGAAAGAATTGATGAGCTATTGCCATGACTAGGGGCAGAAAGGAGATGGGGTGCTAGAAAGGAGCCTACCGGGATGTGTGAAGGGCTCTGCCAGTCGCGTGATTATAAGAGCACTGGGAAAGTCAGGGTAAGAGCAGGCACCTGCCTGCTACAGCCCTGCAGTCTCTAGGGGAGAGTGTGAGAAACAGAACAAGCGTGGGATAATATTTCTCCCTGATGCATTTCCAGTATCTGACTCTGTATTATACAAAGTTGGTGGCTGTAAAAAAACACAAGGTACTTTTTTCCATAAATTTGACTAATTGCCTTTTGCACCCATTTATTCTTGTTTTTGACAATATCCCATAACAACACATTCCCCAGTTCCTTACTCACTGTGTGAAAAGGTGCTTTCACTTATTTTTAAACCCTTACCTGATAACTTCATTGTTATGAGACACACTGAGCAGTCATTGCTTATTCACTTCCTCCCTGTCACTCCTGATTCCCTTTGTTCTCAGGGTATTGTATTTGACAAGGCTGTATTTTGGATCTTGTTCTGAATTTACCACAAACATAATGTTTAAAGCTCTAAAGTGACAGAGTGGAGCCGAATGCACTTTGACTTTGTCTGCTTTCTTAGGGCTATTGTGCTGCCATCCCTATTCCTGACAGGCCAGTTCATTTACATTTCAAAACTTTGGATTTAGAATGGATATGCAAATGAACATTCCAATCATATAGTAATTCCTGCTACTTAGTTTTAAATTAAAGTCCTGATCATAAATTTAGGATTAAAGTTATAGGCTGTATTCCTGGCCAATTGGTACTGAAGGATCATAAGTAACAACTGGATTTGAGAAAATTGAAAAATACGTTCAATTAGAACAAATCACCAGTATTACTTCTTTCTACTGAACGTTCAGAAGCTTGTGTTAGTTTTGACGGAACTTTTCAAACAAAGATTTGCCTTTCAAACTTACTTTCATGATTCTCCAACAAAAAAAAAAAAAAAGAAGAGAGAATTCAAGAGCATATTCATGTGAGGAGGCCCAGCTTCCCCAGCAAGCTCCACAGACAGCCCTGTTCTCAATAGAGAGTTCCTTCTGTTTCAGGAAGCAGTATAAGCAAATTACTTTTGCTTATGAACATGCTAAAAGGAGTTGCTTGTGCATGTGTTAAAAAGAGTGTATGTTAATCTTTTTAACCCACAGAATTATTTAATAAAGAAAAATGTGCATAAAGACACTGCTTATTTCCCTGGTATTAGGAGAATCATGATCTTTAACCCCACGGCCATCTTCCTCTTCTCTTCTTTGTCTTATAAAAGCAAAATAAAATCCATGCAAGATTCCAGTGGGTAATATAATTTTCCTTTGTTTATTTTGTTTAAAAATATATACTGTAAGTTAAAAAAAATAGATAATATATATACACATTGGCAACAAATATAAAATGGCATTTTCTGTACTCAGAATAATCACAGGTTATTTGAAGAACTATATCCCATACTGTTTGTAGACAGTTATTGACAACAGAACTATGAAGAACAATGGTTATCACCCACGCTGGACTTATATTTTCTTTATATATCTATAATTGTTCTAGGACTTCTCCAGAGAATTTAATAGATTGGCTGGTGTCTCACACTAATGTGCAGAATACCATTTGCTACATGCTTTTCATAGCAGGGGAAAAAAATCCAACCCCCTTACTCTCCATTGCATTGTCTTTTCATGGGTAATTTTCATAGCTACAACACAAACAGAACAAAACAGCAAAGCTTTATATTCCTATTTGGTTCAGCTGTCCATAGCTGAACAAGCTACTAGGTGATGAAAAAGTAGGATCTCTGGTTTTAACTGGGAACATGGTATTACCATCTGCAGTGTCAAATAATAGCCTTTATTATTTTGTAGAACATTTTTGGCTTGATCACTTAGTGGGTCCAGGAGTACTTTAGGAATAATTCTTTAGAGTCAACTCAACACACAAAAATAGAGTTGCTCCTTTCAAGCTGCTTAGTGTTTGCTTTTCTCAGAGCTTAGGTTTATAGAAAGAATTTGTGAAAATCAGGCATTTTCAACAAAAAAGACTTAAAAGAGACACTTGCCCACCTCTCCCCATTTTTCTGGCCTCAGTAGTAACGATGGCTGATGTCTCTTCTCCTTTTCTTTCCTGGATGATTCCCTGAAGAATGCCCCTCAACCTGCAGCTTGCTTTTTGTGTCTGACGTGCTGCCCGGGGACCGGCTTTGCGAGCAGACCTTTACTTATATTCTAAAATAAATGTCCTTTTCCTTCCATAAACCTCTGCTAAAAAAAGCAAGTGGAGCCTAAGGAATTGAATCCTTCCCCAAACCCAGCTGGAGGATTCAAACTTATCTGGGGGAATAACTTAACATTTCCTCTCCTGTCTTGACTAATTCAGAAATACGTCACAGCACCTTGCCATTAAATGGCATGGAGCTGAGATGCCTCTGCACCACAACAACAGGAATGGCTTCCAATTTCATTGAAAAAACAGCATTTCTGACAGCTATATTTTCCTTGCCACAACCCACTGTGGAAGGTGTCTGCCCCATCCAGGTGCAGCCAGACCTGAGGGAACCATTTTTCCAGTTCTCATGAGTAGGTGGAATCATAAAGCAATCGGTGTGCTTAAGAAAAGTACCTATTCAGAGGTTAGAAGGACGGTGAAAGGGTTTTTTTCTGCCTACACATACAAAGGGAAATGGAATTGGCTGACACAGCTCTTTTCCTCAGGCTACACAAAGAAATGAGGAAACCTGGAAACAGAAGGTTATTTAAGGCAAGGACCAGAGGCCGGTATTTTTCCTTGTCTCCTCCCGATGAGTTGTTAATCTCATCCCAATTCACAGAAACTCAAGAAGTTATGTGTGCAGGCTCACGGGAACACTGTTCTCTCTTAACAGGGTGGGAGGAAAGGAGAAAAGGTCAAGAACAGTGTGTTTACCAAACCCATGTGCTCCTAGCTGTGTGTTGCTGCTGAGTGCAGCTGCTTCCACTCTCAGCTGGCATTTTGTGGTTTTGAATACTAGAGCACTAAATAAAATATGGGGGTTTAATACCCTTTTTTTAATCTCTCCACTGTGGGCTGCTAAAGTAAACACAATACTCCACAAGTGCACTTTTCATTCATGTAAGCAGAAGCTTAAAACAAATTCAAGGAGTGCAATTAGCAATGAAAACCCACAGTCAAAAGACCCTGGAGTATGGCACAACTACAAACAGATATAAATTCCCTTTTAAAGAAATATACTTGGAGGACCAGTTGCATAATTCTGCAAGCTAAGGGGAACACTGACTCACTAAGTCAATATTTGCTAAATCTACTGGGCCAAATTCAACTCTTGTTCAAGACAGAAACAACTTCGCTGTTGTTTCACAGCAATGAAAGGGCCTGGCCATGAGAATACCAGGCAGCAGCCTCTGCTCCCTGAGCACTTTTCTTCCCAATTTCCTGATCACCGACCGCCTTCTCAGGATGGATTGTCTTTCAGCCTTGAAAGATTTGGGCAGCTTGCTCCTCATATTTGGTAGAATCATACAACTAGGAATAGGTGCTTCTGGCAGCTTTTCTCCTCTCTTGACTAATAGTAATAACAGGAAAATGCAGGACTGAACTAAGACATTACTTTCTTTTTCAATAGGGCATGTAGTAAACACACATTTACTAAAAGTAAAAATTAAGATGTCCAAAAAAAAGGATGCAAGCAGAGGTCTGTTTTCAGAAGCAGGAGTAAGCTGAGTTGCTTAACTGCTGCTGTCAGGTTAACAAAAGAGGAAAAGAAAAGAAAGCAAAAAAAAAGTTAAAAAAAGGTTTTTTTAAGAAAACTGTGCCTTAACAGGGCTTTGAGTAAGGCAGCATGAGGATCAGGTGGTGACAGCACATGGTGAAGCTGAAACATTTGCTCTGTGATCTCATCTAGTATTTCAGCTTTAAGGGAGCAAAAAAAGTATTTCACTGCAGTTTTAATCAAGGAGACGGTGTGTGACATGTTACACTACTGCAAAATCCTGTACAGGCTTCAGTCTCTGCTAGAAGCAGGGTCTATCATGAAAGCAGAGCAGCAGTGTGGGAAACCTACAAAAAATTTCCCTGGGAGTATGCAATGGTACATTGTAATGGTTATTTTTAATTATTTTTTTAAATTTAATGTCTATTTTTAATATTTGTAATTTTAGTGTTTGAATTTGTCATTTTACCTTTAAAGAAGGAACCAGTACACACCTTTTCCTTACCCAGCATCACAAAAAAGAAAGACAATAGATACTTTCTCCCCTTTTGGGTTCTGCAGCTGGTTTCTGCACTGAAGTACAGATAACAAGAGAATGTTATTTTATATTTTCTCTGCAGTCCTTTTAAAACTGCATGGGGCAAGATAAAAAATAGGTGCTAGCACCTGAAACAACAGGGAGCTCTGATAATCTGACTCTTTTTTCTCCACCTTTTCTTGATCAGAAAAAATAATTATTACTGTTCTGTGGGCTGAATTCCTCATTCTGTGGTAAATCAGGAGCAAGTCCACTGAAGCCAGATAACTTGTGTACACATTAATTCAGTCTTGTCCTGATGCTAAAGGGTCTTTTAGCCAGTGATCTTTCCCATTAATGGAGCAAGTGCTCTTTCCTCAGTCTCCTTCCTCAGCTATGCATGCTTTGTGAAAGCTTAATGGAAGTAGAAAAGAAAGCAGGTTAAAGGGAAGGGGAGAGGAAGAAAAATGTTTAAATGTACTGTTCTGTTTTAGAATCACAAAACCTCCCTTCTTAGTAGATATCAACTAAGACAACAGCGGAAAGCACAGGTTCTAAACTGAAATGCGGTACTTTGCGGTACTCCTGAAAGAATTTGGCTTTGTCTTGTCAGCTGCAGCTTTCTTTTCAACTGGCTGTCATGAGTATTTGCTGATGTTTGTGAATAAATGTTGATCAAAAGTGCTCAAAATGGCTTTAATCTTTTAGATCTACCACTTATCCAAAAATATATTTAAAATTTTATGTTTAAAAAACTAAATAAAGTTGGTTAGCCTGTAGCTATTACTCCACTTGTATTTTCTGTATTCTTAATAAGCTACCCAGTAATCAAAATATTTTTGTTGATAACGTCTAAGTGGAGTTCTTTTTAGAACATACCACTAATTATAATTAGAACAATACCACTAATTAATTTCTCCATAAATTAATTAATCTAAAAGACACCCCACTGTTAATTTTTTTTGGAGAAAATAATAGCCATCACTCATATTCTTCACACAGTAAGATAGAAGAAAATAATCAATGAGAGTGGGTATGAACTGTCTACAAAGTGACTCTTCCTTATTTATGTATTTAATAATGACAGAGTACTAATAAGCAAATCACCAGAGGGATAGACTGTGTACACCAAGACTTCCTGAATTTCCACTCAGCAGAATCTAAACAAATTTCCTGGAATTAAAAACAAAACAAAACAAAACCCACAAATCCTGTTGAGTTACATCAGCAAACCAATCAAAATCAATCACTTTCAACCATTAAATTGCTTATCTCTCTTCCAGTCTCCAAAATAGACACCAGAAGTTGTTTTGAAAGGACTGAGCAGCACACACCTATTTTTTCAGGTGCAAATAACTGTTGAATTTTTGTTTTGTGAGAAGATGAGATTAATTTTGTCCTAGTTGAGGATGGAAGAATCCTAAAATTTTTTTCTAGGCTACCCTGCACCCATTGACTTAGAGCTGAGGGTTTTGGGTGCCAATTAAAATAATGTATTAAATATTTAGTTTAATACCCCACCAAAAACAATGTAAACCTAAGCCTCACAGGCTGAACTCATCCATTCGTAGTTCTGTATTTAAAACTGATCTCCACCTAAAAGTCAGTGCAATCAGAAATAGCTCCTTTTAGAAACATACGTTATAGAATTCAAGTAATTTTTGTTGACCTCACTATTTCACTCTCCCACTCTTTTCTTATTTACTCAGTAGCCCTTTGCAAGCTCTGATGATCTGTAGCTGAGAACCATGGGGCTAGATCCAACACCAACTCAGGTAAAACAAATTGCATTCTGTCCTGTTCTGCAAGCATCACTGAAAAACAAATACCAGCAATACAGTTT
Source organism: Aegotheles bennettii (assembly GCA_013398125.1). Taxonomy (NCBI): domain Eukaryota; kingdom Metazoa; phylum Chordata; class Aves; order Caprimulgiformes; family Aegothelidae; genus Aegotheles; species Aegotheles bennettii. The sequence continues at coordinate 136,750 of VZRW01007699.1, read as the reverse complement.
CCCAAGAGATTTTCCAAAAAATGGATCTAAGTAGTCTATTCTTCCTCCTCCATTTTGGAGAAAGCACTAGCCCGTAACACCTCCATGCAGTTCACAAGAATCAATGTTCCGGTTAACTCTCGCCAATTTTTTGTTACTGGGTTTTTCATTTTGTCTAAGGCTGATTGCAAGTCTTGTAAGACATCCCTGTAACTGTCTCCATAATGGGCACCCCATGTGTAGAGAAAGTCATATGCAGGTTTCCACATCATCTGCAAGTAAAGGAGAAAGAAAAAAAAAAGTTTCATTTCAGAAATTGAATTATTCAGCAAAAAATCTAAATCTTTCCAGTAGTATGAAAGTCACAGGAAAGAAAAAAGAAGATAAGTATTTGATCCCTAGCCATACTGAAATGCTTTATCATAAAAAGCATATTGATATAAAAACTGCAATAACCTAAAGGTTAAGGTACTTAAGTACTTAATTTCTGTGAAACTCTCAAATTCTTAGAGGGGTAAATAATGGAAAGATAAATTCAGATGATAATCACCAAGTCGAAATGCATCCCTGTCTGAAAGTATAGTTCAAAGAACAGGTCTGGAAGGAAAACACTTTCCCTCTTGATCATTTTTGCAATGCATATACCCAACAGCATTTGATGGTTAAGGCCCCCTTTGTTTCAGTAATCAACATCCCACTGTCCCCTTACTTAGCTTGGAACTTTTAAACATGTTTCTTATCTTTACAAAAATGGTTTCTGGTAACAGCAGTAGAATGATGATCTATCTATAAAATCTGTTTAAAAAAGGAAAGAAAAAAAAAGACACCAAACCCAAAACACTCCAAAAACAGGAGAGTCAAAAGATTTTACAATTAACTATTTAAAATCAGGATGTGCAATTTAAAAAGTGTCCTGCAAGAAACAAAGGAAACAAAAAGACAGATTAGCAGCCTTCCTTATTTCAAACTACAATATATTTACTTTATACCAACCAAATATGGAGCACATCCTTAGCAGGTGTAATTTGTCATTGGTCTAGTGACATTAATTAAGCTATGACAGCATGATTCAGATACCAAGCTGAATTTACATCTTTCAAAGTGCTGACGTCCAGGATAAGTTCACTCAGTTTACAAACAAAAAGATTGTTTTCCCAGCTGCTGTTTTTCCAACTTGGGCTATTCACTTTCTAGTTTCCCACTCCTCACTGGCAATAAAATTTTGCAAACAGCAATTGCGTTAGCAGTTGCAGGCATGATGATACACAAAGCCACAAAGAAACCCATCACTTTCCTAAAATGTCCTGGTATTTGCTGTTTTAACAGAAACACAGTTATGTCTAATAGTAAAAAGCATATGGACTGATGTTTGCACATTTTTATGTATATACAAGAAGTGATCAGGAAGTACAGATTTTTTTAACATCTTTTTCTCTTTTAATGGAAAATCAGTTTTCATGGTTCTGAAGGATAATTCCAAAGGAAATTGGTTATTTCCTCAATATAACCCTGTTAATTTACAAATACTACACAACACAAAGCTCTACTTCCTTGATTTAAGCTTTATTCACTTGATCCCTTGAGGAAATGAGTAGCAAGAGAATTTCTTTGCTCATAGTTCTGAGCTTTTCTCCACATTTGGACCAAGAACTCTTAGTTTACTCTAAGACTGATTCTATTGTAGTTTTTGTAAACATCTCCCTCAACTTCTTCTGCCTTTCTCCCCCAACCCCAAATGTAAAAACCCATCAAACTCATATGCCCAGTAGCATGTCTCTCAGTCTGATTTACTCTGGCTTCTGCCTTCAGTTTAAGCCATAAAAAAGATCCTATGCATTCAGTGAACGATTTTAGGTTTACAGGAGGGAAGGGTATCATCATTTACCCAAAATGAATGGTGCTTATTTCTCACTTTAAGCAAGTCTATCTTAAATCATAACATAAGGTTACAAAAGGAGGAAAGAAAAGTAATTTGGTGGTAGGTGGGAAGAAGGAGAGCAGTGAATTCTTTCCTTTTATTAGACAGGGTCTGTTGAAAATTAAGTTTTTATTGTACTATTGTAAATACTAGATATTACAATATATTTTAATGAACTAAACAACTCACCACTGTTGTATTTATGCTGAGACCAGAAAGTTTCTGTATTCCTATTTTTAACTTGCTAACCAAGGTAACCAACAAGAGAATTTGGGATTTTCCGATGTTCTGCCCTTAGCTATGCCTTTTCTCTGTCTCCTGCTTCCCTTCCTTACATTCCTGTTAGAGAAGGATATTTGAAGAATTGGGGTACAGAAAATGTGAAAAGACAATGAGTATGAAAAGATGCTCTGCTTCGACACATGCTGAAGGTCAGCCTGACACTGTGCAATCAGGGAATTGGCTGAAACATCCCTAAAATACAAACCCTGCTTTCCTCTATTCTGTCACAACTCAATTTTTTTCCTGGGGCAAAAGAAAAACAAATGTGGGGTGGCAAGGGTCTGTCAAAAGCTTTATAAACAGGTTACCAGTGATGCATGCTTAGCTCAGCAATAATCTACATTCTTACCACACTAAACTAACACTGTAAACCAGTCTTCTACGGCAGGTCCTTCTCCACATCCATGTACTCTAATGCAATGGGTAAACTCAATTGCATTTCGCATTCTTGGATTATATCAAAGCAGATTTTCAGGCAAAATATTAAATCACTGCAGCATACTTGGCAAGTCTCATCTCAGCTGCATATATGAGTTTTCCCTCTGCTCTCGCTGTCTCTGCTGAGTAGGTGATAATGATACCTACATCCTATGTAAAGTGATTTGGAATTTACTGATGAAAAGTACTTCAAAATCTAGGCACCAATTGTATGTACCTCAAGTTGCCTCTGTGATCATCTGGGAAAAGATTTCTCCCAGTAAGAAAAATGTTAAGTTTAGAAGTAGAAACAATTTTCAGTCAATCAGTGCCCTTGATGCTCAGATAGAAAAGTCCTTGCTGGGTAATGAGTTGGTTAATGTTTTCAGATCACCCTTAATAATTAGTATTCCCCCATCTTTGTTTGGCTTCCTATTTTTGCGCCAGCAACTACTGTCAATGAGAAAGCTTTTCCATCAGAAAACTCCAGGCTGGGATGAGTTTAATCATGATTCTCTTATACCTTCTAAGTAAATGAGAAGATGAGCAATCATTCTGAAATTAGTCAGACTAAAGCTAACCTTGTAACAACTCTGGAGGCATCTCCACACAGGTATGAATTTATACTGCATTAACTACTTACGTTTTGCTTCCCTGCTGAGCAACAATTGTGCACCCTCAGCAAGTTTGCTGATGACACTAAGCCAAGTGGTGTGGTCAACACAGTGGAGGGAAGGGATGCCATCCAGAGGGACCTTGACAGGATGGAGAGGTGGGCCCATGCAAACCACATAAAGGTTAACAAGGCCAAGTGCAAGGTCCTGCACACGGGTCGGGGCAATCTCATGCACAAATACAGGCTGGGTGAAGAATGGATTGAGAACAGCCCTGAAGAGGACTTGGGGGTGTTGGTTGATGAGAAGCTCAATATGAGCCAGCAGTGTACACTTGTAACTCAAAAAGCCAACTGTATCCTGGCTATATCAAAAGAATTGTGACCAGCGGGTCGAGGGAGGTGATTCTTCCCCTCTGCTCTGCTCTCATGAGACCCCACCTGGAATACTGTGTCCAGTTCTGGAGCCTCCAACATAAGAAAGACATGGAACTGTTGAAGCAAGTCCAGAGGAAGGCCACGAAGATGATCAGAGTTCTGGAGCACCTCTACTATGAAGACAGGCTGAGAGAGTTGGGGTTGTTCAGCCTGGAGAAGAGAAGGCCTTGGGGAGACCTTGTAGTAGCTATCCAGTTCCTGAAGGGGGCCTACAGGAAAGCTGGAGAGGAACTTTTTATGAAGGCATATAGTCATAGAACAAGGGGAATGAATTCAAACTAAAGGAAGGTTGATTTAGACTGGATATTAGGAAGAATCCTGGTGGTAAGACACTGGCCCAGGTTGCCCAGAGAAGTTGTGGCTGTCCCCTCCCTGGAAGTGTTCAAGGACAGGTTAAATGGGGTTTTGAGCAACCTGGTCTAGTGGGAGATGTCCCTGCCCATGGCAGGGGGGTTGGAACTGGGTGATCTTTAAGGTCGCTTCCAACACAAACCATTCTGTGATTCTATGATTCTACACAAAACTTCATAAACAGAGTATTGTTTTCTCTATGTGGAGGTTCAAATTCACAATAGTACTGAGTTCAGAGGTCAGAAGAAAGCACTGAATTTCAGTAGAAAATACTGAAATTTAAGGTTAGATCCACAGGATAGTGACGATGCTGAGCATTCATGTGAGAAACCAGTGCTAGCAATCTGTTCTGCTTTGAACCCACAACTGTGTAGATAAGCACTGTTACAAAACTCACATGAAACAAAATAATTCCTCACAGACCCATCCTAAACCTGGAGAAATTACAAAAATAAAGTAAAATTCTGATCTTTGATTGATTGTTGAATGTTATCTTAAAAAATAGAACATAGTCTATTTTATGATGAATTTGACTGTACTGTCTTCTGACAGCAGACAATGTCACTGAAAGGTAGAGGATCTTGTAGGTGGTTTATCACAATATAAAAAACTTGAGAATAAAAAAATAGGATGTATGAGGCAGAAGCTGTACTTCATGGAAATAAATATCCACTTAAAACAAAGTAAATATATATATTTGTATATATTTTTATATGTGGTTTTATACATAAAAATAAATATGTTGCTGGGATAATAATTCTAAGTTTGTTTTCATTCTACTCTCTGTTAGCCAAGGAGAAAATATTTCCAAATACCATGAAAACCAATAGAGTTGCACATTGTTCAGGTCTAACTCCAGTAGAAATTTGGGGTGTTGTCAGACAAACACAGAAACTTGGTAAGTAAAACAAAATTCTAGGAAGTTAGACAAGGCACTGCAAAACAGTAAAAAGAAAACAAAAAACAAAAACATCATGGAAATGACAAGCATTCACACTCTGTTTGATTTTTAAGGAGGAAGATGCATCCAGGCAAAAGTAATGTACCCAGAACAACTAAAAACAAAACAAAACAAAACTAAAACCCACAAAATAGCTCAAAGAGATAAGCACGACTGGGGAGAAGGCAGTGTTCGCATACAGCAATGTATAAAGATAATTTTGCAGAAAAGTGCATAACCTTGCAAGTAAAATTATGGAATTTTGGTCAAATATTGTTTGGGAAGGGAGGACAGAGCTTTCAAAGGAAATAGTAGGTGGTGGTTCATGATTAGAGCAAAAATCTCTTGGATAGCTATCACCTTGCAGATAAAACTGAGATGAAAAACTCACTGGATTCAGACTGTGGAAAGGAGGGTATGTTTGACAGGGAACAGGAAGAATCAGCTACAGGAAAAGAAAATGAAAGAAAAACTATCTTGAGTAGTTACAAACCTGTGAATAGGAAATAGCTATTCCTTTGGTACCGAGAGGCGAGAGAGTAGGAATTCAGACTGGATCATGGGTAGTATCTGCAATAATCAGAGTGATAGTATAGGCAGAAGGAGAGTTGAGCCTGAGTGTAAGTGCTCAAGACAGAAAGGTCAGCTTGAGCATCATTCAGCAATGCTTATAAAAGAGGGCGTTTGGTGTAAAACCCAGTTGGGGACCCAGAAGTCATTGGCACATAGCTCTGGGATACAATGGATCCACTTCATGTTTCGGTGTTAAAGTAAGAGCACAGAAATGCAGGAAGCACTTTGGCTGCCCAGGCAAAATTTTGCCAGGGGCACAGGCTGGCCCTTGGCTCAGAGGCATGGACAAGGGCCCACCCTAACCCTTGTGACATATCTGACATTGCAAGGATGCCACGGGTATCTCTGGGCACTTTAAATGGCACTAAAGATATAATTAGGTACCCAAGTTTCTCCTTAGATGTGTACACACCAAAACACATCTGAGAGAGCAACTTGACTTTTACTTAGAATTTATGCTTCTGTATAAGCAGAGTGCTTTACAAAGGAAAATAAATAGCATGACCTACCTGACAAACTATGAAACTAAAACATGTATTTGCAATGTTCATATAACAGGGCAGAGGTGGAATTGGTATCAGAGCTTCCAACCTCTTGTCATGCTGCTTAAGATGGCAAATCTTACATAAGTGCAGAAGAGAAAAGCGTTAGCAATGAAGGTAGGCTTCCTTTCAGTGGAAAGTAAAAGCTGTACTGAGGGTGATTTGAATTGTCTCGTACAAGGACTAAATGGTCTTCCTCACAGTGCTTGAAATGACAGGTTTAGGGAAAGACATGGGCAGGGGAGTGACTAAGATTAACGAGTAGACAGGACAATAAGAAGGGACTGAAGGTGACCTTTGAGGTCAGAGTAAAGAGCTGAAGCTCAAGACAGAGACCAGGATCCCCACAGCAAATTAATTTGGCACAATAACTCTTAACAGGCCTCAAAGGAATATCTAAATAAATAAACAAAAGTTGATCAGAATTCCTTGCATTAAAGGGCTTACAAATTAAATAAGGGGCCAAATTACAGAAGGAAAGAAACGCACAAAGCAGGGAAGAAGAAAGGTCCCTGGCTGTGTTTGTGCAGAGGAGCAAGTGTACACCCACTGTTACATCAGAGCCTTACCTCCAGAGCTACCACGCCATTTTTCCCTTGGTGTGGTACTTCATAAGCTTCAATTTGCTGCTTTGTGAGTCGGGCTACCTTCTCTGCAAGCTCCCGCCAGTATTTGCCAAGCTTGACAGCTGAAGTCAAAATGATGGTGTCCTGGGTAAGACGTGCCACTAATCCCTGGCAGTCTATTTTCAAAAGTGCCTGCAACAATAATTTTCATTAGTGTTACTTCAACAGCAATTGCAAACACAACATTACAATTTGTTTTCATAGCACTATTCTGCATTTCTAAGCAGACAGGAAGGTTTTTGTCTGTTTCTTTTGTCTACTTTTGTGTGTTCTTACAAAATTTTTTTTTTCCTACAAAAAGGTGTTGCCAACAGTTTCATAGGAAAACTGCCCACAAGCTTAAGAAAAAAGTAAGCTGGCATTCAGCTGCTTCAGCATTCCAGTGTGACATGGATCCTGCCAAGCTTACAGATTCTAAAGGAAAAATACGCTTCTCCAACAAAAGTATTTGGGACATCAAATTTAGCTTCTTAGAAGTATGACGTGAAACTTAAAATTGAAGTGAGAGTACTATCATACTAAAGTGTGGTCCTTTGTCTACTGCTTTTCTGGAAAACCATTTATTATATTGGCCAGCACCTTTTGATTTATTGCTCTTACAGAAAAGATCATTTGCTGTGTATTAAGCAGAAATGCAAGCACAAAACTCTTCCCTCCCCCATGCCAAATGAGCTTTTAATAACACACAAATTAACATGGTTTCAGGAGTGAACCCCTGAAATGCAGATATGTTGTCTTCCCCTTTGTTTGTTTGTTTGGATAAGAGCTAATGAGAAAAATAAGTGTGTGTGGGGGGGTTTATTCTCCTCAAATTATCAGCAAAATATTCCACTGAAAATGCTGACTTTTTCAATGAAAGGTCAAGAACAAAATGCAGTTTTCCTTGGTTTTTAGATACAGATTTTTAATAAAATAATAAGCATTCCTGCAGAAATCAGACATTTGTGTGATTTAATTGTGAAATATCCTTCCATAAAAAACCTTATTTGCAAACAGGAATTTTGGTAGGCACAGTAGTGAGAGGCATAATGTTCAGTACCTATCTCCCCTGTACTTTGAAAAAGTGTAGACAAAGTAGTTTAGTTTGCCTTTGCTTTGGTAATCAAGAACCCTATTAAATACAAAAATAGGAGATAAATTAAAAGAAATAACCAGTAAATTCTACCTAAAAGTGATATGGATAATATCTAGCTTTAAGTAGCTTTACAAAGATTTACAAAGACAGGGACTTGCATTGACATTTCATGGCTCAGAATTATATGTTTCAACAAAAGGAGACGTCTTGTTAATATAATTATGCCCCACTGTTTGCCTGTTCTGTAATGAACTCTGTCTCACTGTATTAAATTAAAAGTTTGGATCACTTTCACCTTTAACTCTCCCTTCCCCTTTTTGTACAGAGACATGGCAGACTAAACTGTACTTCATACTTGCTGTTTTATTCCACACAGTTTAATGCAGTCGGGAGAGTTGCAAGTGGTCACCGTTACCAAAATTTTCTGAATCCTGCTCAAATTGCTGTCAGTACTTCAAAGAGGATAGACTAGTTATGAGATGTAAACCCTGCTAAAGTTTGCAATTCAGGATATTCGAAAGGCTTTAGATGAAAGGTTATAATCTGAATTTTTAAACACCCATTTTTATAATACTTTATTTTCATTTAAGAAATTTAATTCTCTTCTGTCCCTAAATTGACTGGTAGACTTTTCAGTCAGAGCCAAGGACAATATTGAGTTATCATCAATTCCAAATTAATTTGTGCGGAGATCTGTAAATAAATTAAGATGATTAACAATGCAACCTATTACCTGGAAGTATTTAGAATAAAACTGCTTTTGATTCATGTGTACCAGTATTGAATCACACTTCTCCAGGGGCCTACAAATGAGGCCCATGAAAATATATACTGTAATACTTGCACTATTGTCCTTAGGTTGCTAGAACATTGACTATGAAGTTTTCATGTGTGAATAGAAAATCTTGTCTTCAACATGTGCATCAGGATTTCCTTGCTTTAAAAATATGAAGCAAACTTAGACCTGCACCTTAGGGTACACAAGATGGGCAAAAATGGAGTTTCCACACTATAAGGTTGCTAAATACTTCACAACGATAATGTGAATTGCTCAGGAAAGCAATTTACCACAGTGAGTTTCATGACAAAAGACAAAACTCTTTCAACCATGGCTGAAACCAAAAAAAGTCAACTTAGTCAAACTACTAAATGAGCAAGGCTCCTGAAACATTTCCAGAACACTTTTTATAATTAATTCATCAAAGTATTATTCTTCATGAGAGTCTGGATTTTCCATCTGTAAGTGTCCACAACTTTTAGTAGTATGTTCAGGTTTGCAAAGATACCCAGAAGGGCTCAGGACCATGTTTTTTTGTTCACACATTACTATCGAGTAGTTTCTTGGCAATGCATTCCCAATAATTAAGTTCATGCAATACTTACAACAATGAGCTCATAAAGAAATAGTCTCTTTTTTTTGTTAGCATGACAGTCTTCCTTCATCCTCTTCACAATGTGTGCAACTCTCTCTGATTCTTTATCAACATGTGCCTCATTAAAGTCATCCAAAGACATATGTGAATATCCCAGCACCTCAGCCAAAGCTCTCCAGTCATAAACACTCTCTGATACTGTAGACAGAACTACTGAGTAGATGTAAGTCAGTTTTTTGAATGGCAATGCAATTTGTTCAACAAGGTTCCTGGTTGTTAACTCACTATCAGCAGTGTCCATAGCTTGTTCTTTGGAAATCACTTTTATGTTTTTACAATGGACGAGGCCTATCTTTTTTCTGAGAACTCCTACGTACCACTCTTTTATTTTAGTTTGTCCAATGGCTTTTACTTTATCTTCACCAAGAAGTGCTATTGTGTCCCCTTTAAAATATTCTAGCAAATAATCGATCTTATTTTGACGTAACACAGTTTTCAAAGCCACTCCGTAAGTATTAACACTCAAGGGTTTATCTTGAAACTTTGGATATTTAATTGTTGGTATTAAAAACAAAGGTGCAGACTTGATTTCCTTGCGGTTTCTGAAGTGCTTTGGCCTATTGATAATTCCACTTAATTTTGGAGCTGGATCAGGAGTTGTAACATGGAACTGCATTACTTGGCTACTTTTTAAGACTTTAATCTGAACAAGGAAAACAAAAAAATGCATCTCCCTACATCCAAGCATGGAAAACAGGAATTGTTGACGGACCATTTCACCGGTTTTGAGCTCCTCCTCTTTAATATTTTTGCTTTGGTTTTCTGTCTTCACTTCAAAATCTGGATCACAGGATACTAAAGAAATGTTTAGATCTTGTGGCTTTTCAAGCAGAAATGTATATTTTCCCCACAGCTGAAACACAACAGGAGGCATACTTTTCCCCCCCTTTTTTATATCACAAATGGTGAGTTTTCCTGGAATGTAATTATGACCAAAGACTGTAAAAACTGCTGTAAAAGATGGGTGAATATATTTGGGACCATAAATTCCAACTGAGACTGTCCTATGAACATAGTCCCAGACATTAGTTGCTGGAGGCTGGATTTTGTTTGCTTGCACGACAATCACAGCATACATCATGTGACTTAGGTCTGTCAGCTTCACTTGTATGGTATCTTGATAAGTGTAGCAATTCTCTAGCTTCTTAAAAGGCCCTTCTTTATTGTGACTGAAAAAACACACAATATCACTCATAACTTGGCTGAGTGGATCGTTCTTTACCTTAGCCGCAACTTTTACCTCTAGGAAAATGGCTTCTCTCGTGTTGAGGTTGCTCAGCCTAAGTTCTATCAGAGGACTTACAGTGCTAGACAGCTCATTGTTAAATGACGATGGAGGGTTAAGGATAGCCTTTAAACCAACTTCTTGGAATTCCCCAGGTAATACATGACCGACAGGGACATGAACGTTGATATCTGAGTCGGGTAGCTGTACTGAACCCCCTTCATGATTCAGTTTACATACTACATGAATGTCTGTAGCTTGTGTTTGTGCCCATCCAGGACTATGGCTCATAGCTTCTAAATCTAGGCAAGATCGAGTGAGTTGTCGGTGACTCAACCAAGCCATCTTGTAGGCTTCACGGTCATTTTGAAGCCATTTCACATCTGAAGCTGTAGTTTTTTGAGGTGTTGTCTTGAGAGGATTAAATCTTAGGTTATCAACAATATCCAGGAAGTCTGAGACACTCTTGGATCGTCCAGATCTTCTTGCAGAAGACTTTCTTAGAAGACAATCAATATCTAGTTCATCACCTGAAGAAGCCAAAGAATCCCTATTGCTAGAAACTTTAGAGAATAAATAGGGTTTTTCTTTTAAGATTGAAAGGTATTTATTATTTTCATTTCTATTTGAAGCAGCTATGTCATGTACAAAAGGGTTGGAGGCTGACAGTTCATTCCAAAAAGGATTAGTCTTGGAAACAGCATGGGCATGTTTGAATACAACAGACCAGTCAATATCCAAATCCACTTTGTTTTCATTGACATCTGTTTAAAAGAAAAAAACAGAAGAATTTCCTAAAGCACAGAGACTTGAGACGTTCTGTTCATTTCCAGCTGATAGTCTCTTAAGTTACTAGGAGACTAAATTTATCCTCCTAAAATACATACAGAACATTTATGTATTTCTCCTTCAGGTTTTTAAAGAGTATCAATATTAATTTCTAAGTAGCATTAAGAATCTTTGTTAACAGGAAGAGTGCCAACAAATTAGTGCTGAAGGTTATAAAACATCTTCTGCAAGGTGCTGATCATTTATTATCAAATCCTATGACTATTAATTGACATTGAGTATGCTAATGTCTCATAAGATTTAAACCCTTACATTCCAGTAATCTTTGGCCTCTTACAATATGCCATGGATTTCTTACCTTTGAGTCTAACTCTCTGCAAAGATTAAGCAACTACTGCTTCATTTATCAAACCCTGTAGACAGTACAGATAAATGCATTATTTAGGATTCCTTTTTATGCTAGTGGACATGAATTTAATTGATAACAGCACTCTTACAATTTATCTCAGTGTGTGCGGTATATGTTATAGTAGCTTTCCGTTAAAAAAAAACCCCAACACCGGTATAATTTATGAGGTCTTGTACAATTTGATGTTTTGTACACAGATGTTTTTTGTGGCTACTAATTTTTCAGAGATTGCACTTAAAAGGACTAATAGGGGTGTATAAGTGGTATGTAAATATGCTTTTTATTAGAAATACTCATTATTAACATTAATGGCTATTTTGAAGAAAATATATTATTATATTTTATATTAATAACTGTTCACAGTAGATGATTTGTAGGTTAAGGCTCACTCTTCTTGCAATGAATAACATCATCTGCAACTTTTTATGCTAAGGGTTTCTATTACTTCAGTTTGCCCTTATTTTTCTATATAAAGAGGTAATACCATCCCTTCTTTGTACATCTTCAGAAAGTTTTTTAATTTTAGAAGGAAAATTCAGCATTTCTATTCTTTCAGCACATCTATATCCTTCATTATTACACTTTCCTTAGTACCTTCCATCTCCAAGGTTACTAATTATTGCTAAATTATAATGCCAATGTATTCAGCCACAAAAAGAAAAACAATTAAAATTGAAATGTTAGTAAATTTCTTTTTGTTTCATTTGCCATGAATTGTAACAAAAAAGCCAAAACCATGAAGTTTTTCCCCAGTTTCAGAAAAATCCCAATTTGGGATTCCAATTGGGATTCCAAAGTGGAATATATCTGGTTCCCAGATGCCCATCTTCAAGGCACTGGCATTGGCTGGACAAAAACCTTCCAAGTGAGCTGCAGGAAAGGGGATGGGGGAACAGTGAGCTCAGGGACAGCCTCCTCCCCCTCGGGCACCCAGCCTTGGCCAGGGCTGGGCTGCTCAAGTACCAGTTGAAAAGTCCTTTTGTTCCTGCCTGCCAGCCAAAAGCTTTCTTTGCACTGTGATGTTATTGCAGTCAGATCATTAATATCTATTAAAAAATAAATTAATTAATCCCAAAGGAAACCTTAAGGGTTTTTTTGTTTGTTCATTTCCGCATTCTAAAGGGCATGTTTCTACAGGAAAAATCAGAGCAGAAAACTCTGCCAGAGCCTGAGTCATTAAGCTGGATGCTTTCTCATGCCAAGGTAACAGCACAGATTACTGGGGTACAGGAGGTTAGCAAAGAAATAATTCCTGCTCCCCAACTCACCCAGCAAGTGTGAGGCTCAGAATTACTCACATCTGTTACTGGACAAAAAGCTAAGAGAATGCCTACCTTGTGTAGGAAAATTTTTCTTAACTTTTGTGTTAAAATAGCAATGAGATTAAATCAACTTTGCTGAGAGTCCAGTTTTTAAACTGGGCTAGCTCCAAAATTACCTTGCCTTTCTGGTTCTTAAAACCCTAAATTAATATACTTTGGCTAAGAATCACAGAATCACAGAATCCTAGGGGTTGGAAGGGACCTCTAAAGATCATCTAGTCCAACCCCCCTGCCAGAGCAGGGTCACCTAGAGTACATCACACAGGAACGCATCCAGGCGGGTTTTGAATGTCTCCAGCGAAGGAGACTCCACAACCTCTCTGGGCAGCCTGTTCCAGTGCTCTGTCACTCTCACAGTAAAGAACTCTCTCTTCTCTTCCTCATCTCGACCCCCAGTAAACATACCCTAAATAACATTTACTCATGTAAAGTTAATGATTCCAGCTCTTCCTTCCAACCTGCCTGACCCACATTTGCTATGGCAGGGGACAGAGAACTTTTCTTCCATGCCAGCAGGTTTCTCCTAGGGGACATTGTGACAACCCCTTGTGTTCTGACTGCAGGGACATCAATGATGGCCTGAGTAGTACAAAATACAAGCAATACAAAAAAATAAAAATGTTTCCAGTTTTTTACAGAATAGCCATAGCTTTTTATAGTATTGAGAGTGCTGCAGAAATACAGACTTTAGGTGGAGAGCCTTTGTACAGAAAATAGCAGAAGAGACATACTGTAGCTGGCTGAAGGTGTCCCGTCATCGACATCAAGTAAAGTCCCCTCTGACCTGCTTCGTGGAATCTCCCCGCTGGTTAGGGAGTCTGTTCCACTACTAGAAGTGTTCTCCTCCTAGGAAACAGATGAATATATAAAGCATCAGCAAGTGTTAATTTTGAAAAAGGGGAAAACGTTGAAGAAGAATTGAACTTTGCTCCTGTGATGTGACATAAATGAAAAAAAGAGTGAAGTTATGGTTTATGAGTACATTTCTGGAGTCTGCCCAAGAGCATCACAATCCTGAATGAGTCTTGCTATTTAATTTGCACCAAACCCACTTGATACTACAGCTGCAGCACAATACAGTACCTCAGTCCATAGCGAAATCCAGTAACACAAATTAAATGTCTTGCAATTGGAACTGAGCCAATTGTACAATAGCTTCCATTAATAAGGTCTTAAATAAAAACTTTTTTTAAAAAAAAATAAACATCCCGATTCCCATTTTCAGATAGGTTTGACAAGAATCATTAAAGGGGAAGAGCTAGATTTATTCCTTCCTTTGCCAATTAATATGAAATATTTCTAACCCTTTCTGCATTATTATTCTCCCTATGCTCTTCCCTGAGTGAACATCAGGTCAGATTTTCCTTCTAGTTAGTACAAGAATGACTTAAAGTACCCTTCTGCATGGCCTGCGCCAGCACAACAGCCCAAGAAAGGACATTCAGGTCTCTCCTCTTCCTTGTTCTGTCTACAAGAAATTCTGTTTCATTTTGACTTAGTTTGCATGTGGACTGGGCCAAACCAAACTAGATATTTTGGTTTAAAGAGAGTCAACAGCAAACCTATCACAAGGGCAGGGCAGAAGGGGCATCGCTCTGAAGCAGGCAACAGAATGAACCTCTCAAGATGCCACTGCTTAATGCTATTTTCAGCTGCCCCGAAATAGGAGTTGTACGTCTTCAAAGGAGCTTTGCATGTCCTATGTGCTGAAGTTACCTGAAACAAACTGAAGGAAACACAATCTTCTAGACGTTTTTGTGTAAGAGTCCTTGTTAAATTAGTGTTATAAATCAAGAGATCCTTTAGTAACTTTCCCAGAATCCTCTCATTGATCCTATATATACTGGCGTATAAATGGTGATGGGCAATAGATACATCAAAACATGACTAAAAAGAAGAGAGGGAAAACAAACAAACACAAAAAACCCCAAAACCACAAAAAGAACCAAAGGGAAAAAAAGAGAAAAAGTAAAAAAATCATCATCTTTGTTCAGGATTCTGAAGCATTGAAGCCTGTTACTTCTGAAGTGGCAATTGCAGCCTAAGCAGATCTCATTTAGTCATGTTTAAAATGGAAAAAAAAAAAAAGATGCATTGGGCCTGGTTTTACTGTGGCTGTAAGAAAAAGGAATTTTCAGTTACAGTTCTAGTAGGCGAGTTATGGGAAAAAGGAAGAATACCTTATATCAAAGTATTACTGAATAGAAACTGGAAGCCAACTTTCTGTTTCCATTGCACAATGGCATGGTTTAAGACAACTTTTTTACACTGCAAATGTAAATTGGTTCTTTTTGTTCTTCCTGCAAGAGCTACCTTCAGCTAATGGCAATCTGTTCAGGTGGTGATTTGTACTCAGACAGGATGCAGGGCTGAGATCAGGCTAAGCCTGACTGTCACCCAGCTGCTCTGCTGTCGCAGGGCTGTATGGACTTTCAGGTTCCTCTGTTGCCAGAAATCTCAGATGTTTGCCTTAAAAGTCCTGATTTCAGATACTAGTGAAAGTTACCCTACAAGACTAATACTTTATGGCTTCTGCTATTAGTACCCCACCAGAACCAACTTGGAAACTAAAGTGTCTCCTTAATCCCAACACTGTAATTCCAAGATCTGATGCACACCTGCATAAAAATATCACTTTTCCTTCTGTCTCTGATAAGAGACAGTATCTTTGATAATCTGTACAGATTCCTTCAAAGGAAATAATTTTTGCTTTGCTGCTGTATCTCAAAATGTTGAAAAACTGAACACATTGTATAGACATGCAAATTTTTTTTCTCGGGCTTCTAATTTAGGTATTGGGGAGGTTTAATCACACCGGTGTAAGGTACCCGTAGTCTAAAAACCCAACAAATGTACAAAAAGAAAGTCTACTCTTTACAGTACCAGTGTATTTGTTGCCAGCACTAATCTTTGACTGTGACTTGTTGATCAATCGACAGATGAATCTAAGAACAGTTCTTTAAATAGTTAAACACCCACAATTATTTCAGTTGCTATATGAAGTGGGAGGCAGTAGTAAGGATGAGGAAAGAGCACAAGAGTGCAAGTAAATGCGCAGGGGCTAAAATAGGAAACCCATGCAGAAGGAGAGAGAAAGAGAAAGAAAAGCAACCTCTTTACAGAGTGGGAGTATATTGACAGAGACGTGACAAGACTGCATATGGAAGTTTTATAAATGCTAAGAATTTCTACAAATAGAGTAAGCTATTTCCTAAAAGTTCCCTCCGGGAACTCCTTAAAACCTTCACCACTACCCTGTCACAAAGACAAAAAAGGAAAATACTGAAAGGGAAAACCACTTTCAAAAATAAACCCTCCTCCTCTCAGAAGCATTCCTTGGTATGAGAGCATGATGAGAGAGCCCTTGTGATTGAGGCATGTCTTCAGGCCAGCCAAGAAGAGGGTGAGAAAGGGGGGGAGATGTAAACATTCCTGGGGGAAAGATGACCACGTTTGGTCAACATTTAAAGGGATGTGGGAAATGCTGGGGACAAGCTGTACACATGCCCTTGCATATCAGGCAATGTGCCTCCTGAACAGAGTTACATGATCCAACACCATGGTTGGGTCCTATTTCTCCTGTGTTCCAGCCTTAGTGCTGGGAATGCATAAATCCCCAGTGTCAGACTAGGAAAATAAGAAAACCCGATGGTCCCCCTTTTCCATGGATACATTCTGTGATAAAATAGCATCCCAAATGAAACTTGATGCAATTATTAATTAGGACCTTACCTGTACAAGTCCAGAAGAATGATCAGCAACAAGAGAAGAGAGATCAATGCATGTGGGATATAAAGCCATGATGACCACTGACAAAGGGGAAATGTGTGAAACTCTTTTGTTTCAAAAAGAGGGAATTATGCATGGGAAGAAAAAGAAGCTAAGATTTTCATTTGCTGTAGCTACTGAGTAAGAAGGATGTAAACCGACAAGTGCTCAATGGAGCAAAGAATTATTTAACTGATGATATGTCAGCTCACAGTGTGAAGTGAGCAGGGAATTAAGAAGTGAGGAGGCTGGAAAGAGATCAGCTACAGAGTTGACCAGCGTGTGAACCCCAATGACTGCACAGAGAAGTGGCATTTTTCTATATGAGGGCAAGAAAGAGTTGGCCAGGTACACTTTGCTCTCCAAACCTGGAGCTCATAAGAGCACAGGACTTGGCTCATGACCCAGAGTGCTGCTGGCAGGCATGTTGCAGCACTGTCACAGAGGAAGAAAAATGCATTAGAGGAAGAAGAAAGTCTCAGGTAGAAAGTTCAGTTTCACAGAAGCCAGGAGACAGATCTGCTGCAGATGGCATTTTTGCTGCATGTGATGCCTCCAGACTTCTCTTCCAGGTCTTTTAGAATTCAAGTGCACTTTTTTTTTTCTCTTTCCAGTCTCTCTACCAAAGAAAACACGCCCTGTTGTGCTTAAAATAGTGGTAGGGAAGAAAATTAAAAAAGCCCAAAAGCAAACACTTCCCCACCGCCTTTGCCCTAAAAAACGAGAGAGAACACATTCCTTTGTGTTTTTAAAGTATCAAATCCTAACTAGCAATTTGCCTCTCATTCAATCTTAATTCTGTTTGGCCTTCTTCAAAAGCAGATTGTCCTAAGAGCAGAGCTCTCCTGGGGCAGTGTCTCCCCATGGACTCATGCACCTTACACAAATAATGCTACTCAGTCACACCATTATTCAAAGTGATTCATGGCCCTTTTATCCAGAAGATGCTTATGCATTTGCAAAGACAGGACAAGCAGCACAAGGAGATGATGGAGATGCACCTCAGGGTCAGTTTTAGTTGTCATGAGGAAAAATTACTTGCTAGTTATATAGGTTGGGTTGTTAGACTTACTTTACAAGTTTATTTCTGAAAAGTGAGCAAGATATATTCACCAGAATGTTAAATACAGTGTTCCTGATCTGCCCAAGTACTGAGTATACTGAATAATTTAAATTCTATGAAATAGAGAGAAAAAAAATGAATTCTAAAGAAAAAGCAATACAAAGAAGAGAAATGGTTTCAGAAGGCACCACACATCATCAAATCTCAAACACTGCCTGTTCTCAGCAGATTAACGTGTTTCTAGCTAAATGTTAGTTACAGTAATAGGTCATACTTTAACAGTCCTTTGGTACTTGTGGCCTGGAACAGCTTTATGCAGCTCAGAGTTTGATGACAGGTGGTTGGGCACAAGTTTGCCAGTCTTTGATTACAGGACTGAACTGTGGTACTGTAGATAGTGATAGTAAAGGATAGCGAACAAAACCTGTAATTGAAGTGATAAAGTCTGACTTATTCTCTTAGCCCGGTGCATATGAGGCACTCAAGGAAATGCAGCTGTATCTCATTCTGAACAGAGACAGAAATGGCTTTTAATGTTCAGGCTCAAGAGATCTCAGCCCTGTGTTACTGACTTTACTAATACTTGGCAGCAACCTTAATGTTTTAGTATGGCATTGTTACTTGTCACTTTGCCTATAACGATAGAAAAGCATTTTTGATGGATATATCTACTAGTTTGCTGTAAAATAGTTGCCAAGTTTGGTACCTACTTTTTCAAAATTCTGAATATTTATGACCCATAGGGACTGTGGAGCCATTCACATTCTTTTCTGAACCCAGGGTTTAAGTTTTCTGCAGGCCCTACATGTGTCTACACTGCTGCTTGTAACTGACGTAATTCCTGCTTGTAATACTTCATTTGAGCCAGTGTCAAAAGGCAGAGCTAGTAGTCTCAGCACTAAAAAAGAGGGACTTGAAGTGGGCCATACTCTCGGTAGGTTTCCACAAGTTCACAAGTGAGTTTTTACAGCCTCTGCTCAGCTCTGCAAGGCCCAGAACTGACTGCTTTACAGCCTGGTTGGGGAATAATACACAAGCAAAAACAACTGTACCATACATGCTCCCTCTATATAACCTTCCTTCCATTTCACACATCTCCGCTTCTAAAATTGCTTGTTGTAAGCATAAGGGCTAGAGCATTTAGTTTCAATTATAAACTTTACATTTTGGAATATTGCTTTCCAGAAGCCTCAAAAATGTGTAGTTATGTTTTGACGTTATGTTTTGGGTTTCACCTGCCATTCTGAAATACTCCATGGTTTCTCTTTGGCCTCAGGAAAAAATAAATATGTTGCCTTCTACTTACATTCTTCAGTAACTTTTTAAAGACCATGAAATGGAAAGATGTCATTAGCAACTGAATTAAAGGATCCAATTTTGTACTATTTGCAATATTGCTTATTGCTAAAAAAAGAAAACTGCAAATTTATTAGCTTAATTCTTCTATGAACTCATTTCCTTACCACTTCTCAAAAGCCTCTAAATACAGTCATAGTTAAAAATCACACTGGATTCTCACTTACTGTATGTAACCATATATACTTCGGAAGCACAGCTAGTTTCTTGTCTTTTGGAGGTCCTAGGAAAACACTTCTGGCTCCTTCACAGAGATTACAATACTACAGGTTATTACTGACTGTTATTCCTTCGAAACAGGTGTTGAAAGCACTCTATAGGGAACACCTTTTATTTAGCAGATTCATTAAACAGCAAAAGTTTCCATTTCTAGGTGCTGCAAGTGTTTCAATGCTACAATAATACATGCATCATTGCAAAGCAAAGGCAAAGTGCCCATGCACTCTGTTCTGCAGATAATTAGAGCCCTGTTACCCATCCTTTGGTACTTTTAATCTTTGCTAGGATGAAACAAAAACCTCAACTGTCAACATTTTTTAACAACTTCAGGAGTGGAAGCAACTTGGAATCTCAAAATCTCTGCTAGCTATTTATATCCTTGTGAACTATAGCTGTGATCACAGCTCTGTAAGTACAGGATACTTCCAAAGTACTCAACGTATTATTTTGTTACCCTGATTTCTTCTTCTCTTTCTGTTGAATTAGACTTTTACTCACATCCAAGCTGCATGCAAAAGTTTCACTGTGTCTTTAACTAAGCAGCTCACCTGTTGGTGGTGAGTGGAGGTAAAAACTTAAACACCTGCAGACTAGCTTGGCTTAGAGAGCACTCCCAACTCTGCGTAGTAGTTATTATGCTCTTCTCTGGGAAAGGCTCATGTCTCTGACTGTTAATGCCAAAGTCAGCTTTCCAGAGGGACAGATGCGACTTGTGGTTTTTGAGGGCAGGAAGCAGCGGTGGGGGACAGAAGTAGTAGTAGCATTAAAAATAGTGAATGTTTTACAGTCTCAGACTGAACTTCAAGGATAATAAAGGAAATTTAAAAAAAAAAAATCAGAAAAGACTTTGTATGTCTCAGAGCCTCAGGGACATAGCAAAAAATAATAATTAAAAAAATGTGGATTCCTCTGTCCCAAAGATTTGATTTTGGCAACATCTTACTGTTTAACACTCTTCCAGCTATATATAAATAGCCCATCTACTACCCATCCAGAAAGTAAGTAAAGGATAACAGTTTCCAGACAGTAAAACCCATACCAAGTAGAGAAGTTGCTCTTCATTAGGAACTGACAATTCGGCATTTGAGAGTTACATGTTTCATGGAAATATTTACTTTCAAATTTAGGGCTGAGAACAGTCCGGGGTAAAAAACCTCTTGACTTTCAACATTTAAATCTCTCATCTGGTCCAGTGATGTGATAACAGAAATCCTACAAGTTCTGTGCTGTCTTTGTAGCATCCGAACAAAGCAGAATGCACCGAGGAACACACCTGCAGAGAAGGGCCAGTGGTTTACTTGCTCACAGTTCTCGAGTTCTTAAAATTATAATTGTAATTAACATTAACAACAGATTTTAAGCACCTGTGTCAGCTGGATATGTGGTAAACATGTAGGATTTCTTTTTCTGCTATTCCATGCTAAAAGCAATATAACAAAGCGATGTGGCTGCCGCTATGCCAGGACCCAGTCCTGAACATTGTACTGCAGAACTGAATTGCCTGTCAGTATGCTGCCTGGATACTGACACTTTATTTTGGACAGATGTAGGTTGAAAATGTACTGGTAAAACATGCAATATGAACCTTGAAGTAAATTGAAGCTGATATCCAGACACATACAAGGTGCCTTTACTCTTCTGGTGTTCTGCTTTCAGCAAACTGAAGTGAGTACCTGTAGAAGGATACAATGGGACACAGAAGTGTGCTGTGCTTTTGATGAGATAGGGGGCTAGAAAAGTGTCTTTCCATGAGCATGACAGACTTTTGCTCCAGGGGAAAGGAAAAATATGTCAGACAGTCTACACTGTCATGTGGACCTTTTTATATGAAACCACTTTGGTCTGGTGTTGGTTCACTTGGGGGGGGCAAAAAAAAAAAACACAAAAAAAAGACAAAACACAGAACACGAAACACACACATCAAAAAATAAGTTAACAGCAATACACACACTTTGTTTTGTAGTGTTTAAATTGTGACAGGAAAGCTTTTAAAATGTATAAGCTAGCCAAGAAGAAATCCCAGTTGTGTAGATCATAAATGGGGAGCAGAAGAGGAGGACGGGACAGAACTCAAGTCAGTTACTTGTTCCATCTCTCCTAGGGAATACAAAGGGAGATCAATACTGAGAGGGCAAAAAATTGGAAGCTGGTGACATGACTGGCTCAACATGGAAAAAAATTAATGAAGCAGGCAGCCACCTGTGTTGGGAAAATAATTCCATTAAATACAGTAGAAGAAAGTAAATCCATTTGGCAAGGACTCCTCTGGTTGTCATTAGAGGTTAGTTTAGAGAGTTAATAACTGTAGGCAAAATCATTTTTCAGTACATTCACAAATTACATTTTGCTCTACTTGACTGAACATATTACAGAGACAGGCAGTATGTAACAGCACACATAGTATGTTTGATAGATTGTGATAATTTTTACAAGGAAAGACTAATACCTATTTTTTGTGTATTGATCTGTTTTGACTGAAGAACTTGTTTAATGGTCCTTTGCACTTTAAAAGCATAGTGAAGAGAGCATCAGAGAGGGAGTCATAATCACAGGGACACTTTCCAAGGTATACTGCAAAAAGTGCACTTTTTCTTTCTTGCTTTTTATGGCAATTATAGTCCCCAAAGTTTGGTTGGAATTCTTCTCCAGCAGCAAGATGTCATTGCATCTAAAATATTTGTGCCAGTGTTGTTAATAATAGGCTGAGCTGTCCGTTAAGTTACACCTGCCAATATTTTAAAGTTATTTTTGTCACTGTAATTTTGAAGCGAAGAAGGGAGGGGAATTCATTAAAATGTATTTTGTCCTCTAAAAGCCAAACACAGTAGCTCTCATATTGCAAACTCTCCCTTTACATAACAATTACACATGCTCTTGACTAGCAAAAAACCCTCTTATTTCTATCAAATAGGATTCATGTTTAAATGGATAGTTTCTCTACACATGAGGGACATCTGAATCTCTGAATTGTACTCTTAACTACTTATTAATAGTATGGTTAACAGAATACTTTTACTGAAATAATATGACTGCCAGATTGACTCTAAAATGGTAATGATGCAAAACAAAAATGAAGTCGGAGGAAGCAAAACTGCCACAGAATATCAGATCCTATTTAGTAATCCAGCTCTGATCACAGAAGATTACGTATTTCAGAGGAAGAAGTAAGAAGTCCTACATTTGAAAACAAGGAAGAGCTGCTTCCAGTGTTGCTGGTAGTTTAAAAACTGAAATAGGAATTATTCTATCTTTTTTAGAAAAATAAAATACATCAGTCTACAGTATCACTGTGGATCTTCTAAAGGAACGGTCAAGTTCAAGAAGATTTGAGGCAACAAGTTTCCAAAAAATTGCATGGTCTTATGTGTCTAAATTCAGTTCCTAAATCTAGCTGCTTTACTGGCTGACTGATTGAACCATCTATTCCTACCTCTTGAGAAGAGGGCACCTATACTTTTGTTTCTTACTCTTTGGTATAAGAGGAACAGGTCCAGTCTCATCCATTTTTATGCAGCAGTGACAAAGCCACTCTTCAAACATTTTCTCTTTTTTTTTTTTTCAGAAGTGAAAGAACTGTGTGAGCTGTTGTTCCAGGTGTCCTCTTTCTCCGGTCCCTATATATTCTTTATCTACCTTCATTCCCTTCATTGCATCACAGTGTCCAACTGTCTTTCCAGCAGCAGTTCTCCTTCTGGTGATGCATACCACTAGCCTGGATGCAATACCTCAGTGGAAAGCTAGGTTTTCCATCCAGGAAAACCACACTGTTATATTGCAATGGATAGTATTAACCACTGGAAGCATTTTAAAATGTGTATTCCCTTGTCCTGCCTCCCTGGAGGGCTCAGAGTCAGAAACCATTCCTAAGGTTCTCACCAGCCAGTTGGCTGACCTCCAAATTCAAGCAACAAGCAGCTTGTACAACAAACCAGAGAAGTCACCCATGTGAGCCCAGGCATTCCTATGCTGACTTTAATCTTCCATTGTCTCTATTCAACCTAAAAAGGAACAGCAGCTCCAGTTTCTCTTCCTAACAGCCCTACCCCTCAGGCTGCTGCAGGCATCCTCTCTCACAACTGGTTCCAATTCTTCCTTGTGAGCCAACATCACTAACTTTTGAGGGCAAAATCTGATGAAGTTGAGAGCTGCAATCACTCAGGATTAGCATGAGGAGGCACTATACACAGATGGGTGCCTGCCCATTCAAGAAATCTTCCCCACTCAGCTCTGTAAGATCTTTCCATGCAATTTGCCATGAAGAAAGCATTTAATGTTATTTATTCTTTGCATTTAATAGGGCAGTGGTGAGAAGAGAAAGGAGTCAAAGTTGTTGCTTCCTTCTTTCTTATTCATTTACTAATGCTATATAGGTGCAGTGGTTACAACATTGTGTTAGATATGTGGAACTAGCATAGGACAGAAAAAGAGGGAGTCAGTGGCTCAAGCTCCATATTAAGGAATACTGCACAAAAGTCACACATCAAAAGGGAAAAAACCCAAACCCAATCCAATTATCATAAATTTCATCCTCTTTATACATAAAAAATAGTCGGTTTCATTGGAGACAAATTTTCATCTGTCCAAACAAATCTGACTGATACCCTCAAATAAAAATAAGAGCTGAAGTGATGCAGTTACAAATTGCTCAGAAAGTTGAACTACACTTGAACTTATCAAATTCCCAAACAGTGTCTTTCAATTAATCCTGCAGAAAATCTTCAGGAGAAATGGTTCAGAAATGCTGTAGATTATACTCTACTAGTTCAAAATGTGTGCCCAGTTTTTTTATTTCATTTATTCATTCTCAGCAAGCTTTACTACTTTTCACTACAGCTGAAGTTATTGCCTTTCTAGCAGAAGTGGAGGGCTGCAGATCAGTAACTTTTAGATATAATCACAGCATTTCAATATGTTGTGTCCAGCTTCCCCCGTGGTCTGTCTCTGTTCCTTTTCTCCCCTCTAAAAAAAAATAAGCCCCCACAACTCCAGTCAGTCCTGCACTCCTCCAAGATTTTTTACATTCAGTAGATTAATTTTCAATGATATGTCAGTCTCTGCAAGATATGGCTGTTCTCCAGTGTTGTGAAGATCCTGATGTCAATCCTTTGATTTGTTCTCTCTTCACAGACACTGACCATGCTCACCTTCCAATTTCAAAAAGAGTGAGTGAGCTCAGTATTTAATACTATTAAGTCTCTGAAAAGGCTGCAGTTCTTTGACCTCACTGGCTTCACACACAGAAAAACCCTGGACATCATGTATCACCCAAAACCACCTCTGCAGCCATACAGTGCTACATTCACTAGACAGAATCACCTGGTACGTGAAGTGAAACTGCTATATAAGCTATTGTCAGACTACAGAAGTTACAGAAAATTTATTCGAGACCACTAGGATATTTAAACATCATGCAAAACTGCATTAATTTCACAACTATTTGAAAAGCAATTTTCATGCACTGCCTACAATTGAGGTTTTTCTGACAGTCAGACTTGCAGGAGGGGAGTCTAATCTCTCCCTGCTGGAGGAAACTACCAACATTGTCCCATACATTGGTTATAGCAGATTGAAAGGAACAGAAAACCGTTTCAAATATCACTAAACAGCCCAGGGCAGAAAGTCCCTATAGGTACAGCACAGGCCATCAACGTCTCTTTAAAGCTGAAGTTCCTCTAGCTGGCAAGGTCATGAGTGAAAAATCTGAAATCCAGACCACACTTATAACACCTTTTTAGTACTTTGACTTTACTTGCTAGGAACCTGAAGGCACCTGCCATGTGTTAGCTCGGAGATTCTAGTCTATTCAGCAACACCTTCAAATGTCAACACTAAAGAAACACTTTGTCTAGTTTCATCTTCGTAAGTTTACTGTCCTTGCTCCATTTATACTGAAACGTGGGAGGAAGCATTCACAGCTTTTCCAAAAGGTCACTGACTTTGATGATCAAAGGATTTCCCTACCCATCTCGATTCCTTGGCAGCAAGTCTTGAGTTTTACGCCTTTAACTAGCTCCTATCTCTCAAGATAACGGTTCAAAATGTGTGCTGTGTTATGTGAAGTACTGCAGAATTCTATGTACAAAAATTCAACTTTGTTTTCTTTCTAACTAAAATTGTTATTTTATGGGTTTTCTATAGAGACCAATATACACAACACATTTACAGTGCAATTGAAAGACTGTTTAGATCAAGCAGCTCACTTTTACCATTACACATGTATCCTTGCCATCACTGTCAAGAGTTTCTTGATTAAGGTATACAACTGTCATAATGTGTAGATATCATTTTAACATTTAACTTATAAACATCAAGTCAAACACGTCTTCATGTGTGATGGCAAGTTACTTTACTTAAGATGTTTTTTATTGGCTGCAGTGATACAGGAGACTCCTGTTTTATCTCTTTGTGAATCCTGGCTGTGTAATCTACTGAATGAGATTTTCAGTCTCCCTTTTATGGTAATTATTCTTCTATGTTTCAGGTCATTGATGATGACAAGCAGATATTTGAAGAACATAAGATTCTCCAACAAAGAGCTGTCTAATACAAAAAGGGAAAGAAAAGCATGAGGTTTGAAAATCAAAACTCAAATTAAATACGTTCTGCTTCCAAAGCTTTATCTAAACTTTAAATTGGCAAGTGTTCTTAGAGGCGCATCATCCAAATGTTGTCCAGCATGAAGTCAGTTTAGGTCAGCTTCTGACAGATCACGGTCCAGGGTTATATTTGTCTAAGCTGCTTTGTCTGTAATAAACAGAAATGCATACAACTTTGCTCGAAACTTGAATCATCATGTTCTAAAAAACCTCTATAATGTAGTGTTTTTCTGTTAGCTATTGTATAACTATGGCATATCCACCAGAAGTGAGAAGTATCAGTCAGCAGATTATCAGTAAGAACATATACAGATATTTGCCTGATTTGGTGCATGTTCTAGTCTTCAGAACTTCAGGAGAGTTTGCTCAACTTCACACCAAGCAGAAATTACCATATGCCGAAACAGTCTTTACTAGTATAGCTAAAGAGTTTGTTCTGCTGTGAAAGTTAGTTCAGATAATTTTATTTTACAGTGCAAATTCATCTCACATTGCTGATTTTAACAAGACTTTACAATGGTAATTCAATGTCTGTCATTGTCATTCAGTATGCTGAATTGCTATTGTCCAAAAAAGTAATATAATTTTAAAGTTCTTTAGAGATTAATATTAAAAAAACCTAAGGCTTAACCTGTAATCTATATATGAACTTTTTGCCTGGAGGGAGGATGAGCTTTCTCTCCATTTGCACCACATTAGGAGAGGTGATTTGCCACCTAAGAAACATGTAGCTTTTTCAGCCTCCCAGATGTGTCTGTCCCAAAAGGAAGAGGGCTCAAGACAGAGATTTTGGCACACAGGCATAGAAACTACTAACCTGGTAGCTACTATAGTTGCCAAGCTGCTTCAGAATCACTAAATTTGATTTATCCACAGATTTAAAAGCCAAAAAAACAAAGTAATCATCTTTATTCTTCCTATGCAGAATCAAGGCCACAGACTTTTGCCTAGCTGTTATGGTGCCTAGTTGAATATTTTTTATTGAATTGAAACTGTTAAAAAAAATAAATCCAATTTTGAGCCCCCGAGATGATGCTTAAATTCTGTAGGGACCCAAACCAGCATTTTCTTTTATTTTTTCATTTATATCCTGGGAGAAATAACTGCAATAGCTTCCCTCTGGTAAGCTTACATAGCATACACATACATAGCAAGCAAAACCTGCTCACAGGGAGATGATTGCTTAATGCACAAGGCAAAGAAGGGCAGGGATGGGGGAAAAATGGAGATAGACAAGTTTACAGATGGAAAGACTGAACCACAAATAGATCGATAGCCACATTCCAGCATCTTCCACCCCTACCGTAAAAACCGCATAAATGTGTTCTAACCCCTTAAAATCTTGCTCTAAGCAACTTGTCCCAGACCACTCAGGAAATCAGTGACAGAGCACAGGATATACGAGTGTCATGGGAAGAAAACTGCCACCAAGACCAGAGATTTGAAAGTAACTGCATAAATATCACAACAGCCCTTCTTTGCCCCAAAGTGTTCACACCCTGAAAAGGCAATTAATTTGAGAACAAGGCAGGTTTTCATCACATCTCCTGGCAGCCTTTGGCATTGCTAAGTTCGGCCTTCCTTTCCAGCTACAAGCAGAAATCACACATCAAAATCAGTAAGCTCTAGCTACGTATAACAGGTAGCAGAAAATTACTGACATGTACACACATGCCCCGCACTGTTTTCTCTTTCCTGTGTTTTCATTTATCTGGTAAAATAACTGACCTGTAGCCAAACTTAGAAGTCTGAGATAGTGTATTACTTTTTAAAAATAAGTAAATAAATTAAATTTAAAAAAAATCAGAGTGATGGTGAATTCAGCTTCCATCAAGTGCAGACTTCAAGAAAATTGTCCTGTTTCTGCTACCATAAACTACACAAGATGAGGAAAATTCTAGGGAAATTCTTACTTTTCTGGGAAGAATGTCAGTAGTGCATACAGTACCTCCTGTCTGTGTGTTTTGTGTGACTGGAGTACGATCATTTTACACAAGTAAAAATGCACCAGGTAATTACAAGGTGTGAAGGGCTCTCTTACATATTTTCCAGATTAGTAGCACTTTTCTGTTCTGTCATATTAGCATCCACCAGACAGTGCTAGCCAGGCAAGTAACTGTGGGTGGCATCCAGCTGGCAGAGCATAAGTACCTGTGCCCTGTCAGACAAAGAGATAACCCTGAGAGCCATTAAAGGCATCTCTTGCTCTCTACTGACAACATAAAGAAATTAAGTTAGTTATGTTAGGATGATGCATGCATTAAGCACTTACAACTAGATTCACACACATACCTTAGAGTTCAAACTCTTCTGAGCGCTCCAAAAAAAAAAAAAAAAGAAGTTATCTCACTGGGGAAGCCACTCTAACTTCCCACACTCTCCTCAAAACTATATAGAGTTCAGCTTGGAAGCTTTCAAGCTTGGTTCAACTAGTGTGACTGGTGTTCTGTGTACCACCTAGCTGTAGGACTAGACAACTTTGCTCATTGTCAGTTTGTCCTATACATGAAAAGTGAGGGGACAGGTAGTTTTCCTTTTCTCACCCCTATTATGGACATTCAATAAGAAGCTGCATCTGCTGAGAACTGTTAGGTATTTTCTTGGAAAACTAATGAGATTTTACAAATTTGTGATTTTATTCATTTCACTTGATGATTGTATACAATTTATTGGAAGCAAGTTAACAGTCCAGAGCTGAAGATCTAGGGTCCATATTAAAGAACAGACCGAGGGAGAGAGGGAGAGAGGGAGAGAGAATTTTAAAAATCACTGAGCAGAAGAACAAACTGGCATTGCTCATGTTTGTAGCATTATAATTTCACACAGAGCAACAGATGACAATTTGTGCTGCAGGAATTAGGGCAGTACAATGAATAAATTGAGAATTCTTGTCTCCCTGCTGCATCACACCCCTCCCACCTTTACAGAGATCCTGTTAAATTAAGGCTAGTGCATCAGAGGGAGTGAACTCATAAAAAGGTTATCATCACATCATAGGCTTTTTCTTCAGGGCTCAGAGTTGGTATTGCATGAGACCATGTATGAATAAAAACAAACCACCTAAAAGTCTTGCCAGATGCCTCTCCCCTCCCCCCAGTTGTTTCAGATAAAGTAATTTCCTTTTAATTACGCAGCTTAGTAGGTCATATAGATCACAGGACAAAAATTAGGCTGTAGTATTTGCTACTGATATGTCACAAGCTTTGAACCTACTGGTGAAACTTTTGGGTTTTTTTACAGACATAGTCTCAGGTGGGAACTTGAACAACTCCTCATCAACTTGTTGTACAAAAGTTTTGTGATACAGCCTATTACAGCCAGTGGAAAAGAAGCTGTTTGATTTGGCATTATTACAAGATGCCTGGCAAAATGGACAAGCAATACTGTTGGCTTTTCTTATTAGTAAGTAAAGAAGCTACCTGAATTAGTACCATCATATCTAACTAGAGGTCAGTACAGATTAAAGTATAAGCCAATGTATTTTAGAATCAATTTAAATGCTTGTGAACTCCCATTTAATGCAGAGATGTATTATATGCCTCCATGGAGAAACAGAGATTAAAGAATTAATTCAGAGAAAGCTTGGGATAGAACTAGGGTCAAATCTCCCAAGTTTTTAAGGTATTAGACAAGAGACAAGACCATCTGGCATTGCACTTGAGGTTAAGCCTGGTCTTGGGGAAGCCATCTGACTGGGTGGCTGGCTGTCTGGCTGCTCTAGAAAGCAGCAGTCCTACATCTCCTTTGCATCAACACTGGTGCTTATCTGGTCTCACAGGGACCTGGCCCAGGCACAATGAGTCAGTGCTCACCTGTGCTGGCCTGTGGGAAGTAATGGCAAGGTATGAGAAATGAGACTGCCCCATTCAGCAGCAGGTAGCCATTACAGCAGCTTAAGTGCAGTGCAAGAACTTACTCAAAGTAAAATGGTAGCTCCCTTATCTCACAGGTATGTTGTAAAGAGGAACACAAAGATTGTTAAGTACTCTGAGTCTCCAGTGAAGGCAGACGTCCTCTAATAATTCAAAAAGGTCATTTCCTCATTGAGAAAGCTGAAGAGAATGGTAAAGAGATTCAAATATTTACATTTTGGATTCAAATAAATGTCATTTGGAGTTTTTTGTAAATACATACACCAAGCGGAAGACCTGAAAAACTCTCTTGTGGACTGC
Organism: Aegotheles bennettii; assembly: GCA_013398125.1. Taxonomy (NCBI): domain Eukaryota; kingdom Metazoa; phylum Chordata; class Aves; order Caprimulgiformes; family Aegothelidae; genus Aegotheles; species Aegotheles bennettii. Next base: position 106,644 of record VZRW01007699.1, on the reverse strand, counting down.
CAGAATACTCACTGGGTTTCCAGAGCATTTAAGCCTGCAGGGTCACCTACACAGCAAGAGGGAGGCAGCATTTGGGGGTACATAACAAACTTTCAATTAAATAGCCATCCAGCTTCTTCCTGAGCAGACTGGCTTATGAGGTGAATTCAAGAAGGAAAGGACTCCTGCTGTTACAGAAATTAAACAGCATATGCCTCCTGTAAAATTCCTTGAATAGGATGTCTGGATACACCCAAACTTAAAAGCTTTTCTTCTCCACCATGAGGACAGAAAAACAGAGTCCAAAACATCACTTGCTGCAAGCTGTAAAACTTCATTTCAGTTTTTTGAAGTTTTCAGTGATTCAAAGACCTTGCTCAACTCCACCACCACTCCCTGGTAGGGAAGTGCTCCAGCATCTCTGCTCACTGAAATGTACATAGGCGCTTTGGGTAAATTCTGGAGAGTGGAATGGGAAGGTGAGTGGAAATTGATATGACAGTGTTTGCTCATAAACCAAAATTGCTGAGGTTACTAACATTACAGCAGAGTATGAAAAACTACTGAAAAACCTAATTAATTGAACAGCATTACACAAGTTTTCTGTAGATAAGAACCTGAAGAGGCGCTTTCAGAAGAGTAATTTAAAATTACTCATACTTGTTGATTTCTAAACTAGTTTTAGTTTCTTAGAAAAAGTTTAAGCATGATCCTCAGCAGATTAACAAGGATGTTTGCTCAATGTGCAGAAATGTAATTAAGATACTGATCCATACTAAGAACCGGATGAAAATACGGTAAAATATTACAAAGCCAATACATACATATGTATGTTTTCCATGAGTATGTGACCTCACCTTTACTCCAGAATTTAGTTTCTGAAAAAAACCCTATTTACTCCTGAAAATACAGAGTTGAAGGAAATGAACTGAAAAGAACTCAAGAAAGAGAGTAAGAGATGAGAGGAGAAGGCTTCCATAGAAGAAGTAGTTAAAAGTATAGATGGTCAAATTAGTCTAAACTTTATAGTAGCAGCAGAGTATGGGAATGTCAGGAAAGGGATGCTGCTGAAATAGCTCCTTTTCTCCTCTCCAATCATGTTCCAATTCCCACAGCGGGATCTACAAGGTAACAGGATCCTATGCAGTATTTTGTAGGAGAAGGGATGGAAGAGCCTATAGTTCCAGACAGAGGCTTATTCTTTTACAATGTTTTGCAAGTATGCACCACAGTTTTGTGTGCAGAAGTTTGCCGTACTGCAGCTGCCATTACCATAGAGCTCAGCTCTTCAGACAGGTCATCCTTTAGTGACTATCAGATTAGGGTGACTAACTGGCTGTCCTGTCCAAAAAGCCAGGTTTTTGGCTTTTACAGCAACATGATTTATATTTCTGGATTTTATGTGATTTTTAGTGTTTCTTCCACCTATTTTGTATTCATATTTCAAGGGTGGACTTCCCTGCAGACTTATGCCAAAATTTACAGTAGCATAAACACTTCTCAAAGAGCTCGAGTTTATCTGTTGTGGAAAATAGATAGGAAAGTCATCCAGCTTCAGAGGTAGAAAATTTCAAAATTTTTTCTTCCCTTGGGTACCCTTAGTAGAAATCTCTCAGAGGCCATCCACCAAATACAAATATTCCTGGGCCACAGGTGGAAAATCACTATGATGAAAAGTTAAAAGGAAGCTGAATAACAGAGAAGCATGCAATTGAACCCAATTAGCCATTCTCATAATAAGGGGAGGAAAGGGGGAAAGAGAGACAGTACAACATTTTAAACCAAACATTTAAATGCTCAATAAGTTTTCTATTGCAACATATAATTATCCTGTTGAACACATTCCCACAGGATATTGTTGTGCTATATGGTTTAGTGAATACGACTCTAGGTATTCCTAACTTTTAATGTACCCAAGGTAAACACTATTTTATGGCTTCTAGCATGACAATAACCAGCTTGTACCTGTGTTGTAAATCCCATTGTATATGTCCCACCCAACACAAATGCTGTGCAACTGGTTTCAGTGTATAAGTTCTGTGTTGAAGCATTTTGTGTTTACCGCTGTCAAATACATGGTTTTGGGCTAGGGAAAGTGTTGCCACTTTAGCGATTTGTGCCTCTCATGATCTACCCAGTACAAATGATCCCCTCCCTCCTTTACTCCCTCTCTCACTTACTCAGGAGGTTGCCAATTGCCATTTCATAATAAAGCAAGTCAAAAATTATTCCAAGATGTAAGATTTTGATCTGTCTCCTTAAAAAAAGAAATCTGTATCAAAGAAGAGGTGTTATTAGCTGAGTGGTAATAACAGGTGGGAAGAGAATAAGAACTGTTTCTTTCTTGTCTTTCATTTAAATGCTTCTATTTTTAAACAGACCAGCCAGCTCTGCTTCTCATTTTTTAGCCGTAAAGGGAGCTGGCTCAAAGTCTGTCAACAAGATGAGTCTTGCCTTCATTTAGCCTGGAGAAAATACCTTTGAAGGATTCTTTTAATACAAATGAGTATTTTAAAATTCAGAAGTATATGTGCTTTTTAAATTATATTTTTCTGATTTCTAACTGCTGCCTTTTTAGCAGGGAGGATTGTTATGCAGTGTTCAGTGCCTATTGCACACCCCTGATCCCCAGCACACAAAGCCAGTGGCCAGTCCAACTGCTCACACGGGAAGAGGACTGTTTCAGTTCATATAGTGCTTCAATAAAACTGAACCAACCAAGCAACCAACAGAATCCGCAGACCGAAAAAAATATCCAAACCCCACGCATGCACACACACACAGAACCATAGTGTCTTATTTCACAAAAGAAATCAGACAGAGAAGGTCAGCTTAATACTGGTTAATTTTAAACTGTAAGAGGTCCACCATTATTTATGGTCTCAGGAAAGGCAATCACCAGCACTTAGCAAGCATTGCGCCTTTCTCCACACATGCCAAACCACCCTAGGGTGCAATATCGTGCCATTCAAAATATACACAGGTTCTGCACCTTCTCCAGCAGCACTAGCTATGGTCAAAAAGAGGGTATCACACTGCAGCATTAGTGCTTAAGTTGAAAATGACTCTGATATTTCAGCCCTTCCAAAGTATTTTGAACAAAACCAGCAAAATACACATGAAAGAAAAACAAAACAAAACAAACAAACAATAAAGAAACTCACCATTCTGGAAACTAAGAGCTTCCTCCTAGATCCAAATTATGCTGTTGCTCAAGACATCAGTACTGTTGAAGAAGCACCTATTTTTGCTCCAGCTTTGAAACACACCAGCGTGCTCAGGGTTTGGGTAGGTGCAGGGAGCACACCTGGTATGCCTTTCTCTTAGGGGTGCTGAGCAATGCCTGCTGGAATGTGCAGTCTAGCAGGTACCTGGCACCACTTGTTCAAACAAACAGGAGGGAGCAATGGAACTACATTACCCATAATTGCCTTCAGCTGGTTTATTATTACACCTGAAACCAAGAGAGGTGGTGTGGGAGTTTCGCCTTAGGGAGGAGAGATAGGCACACACAGGAAAGAAGGAGGAAGTGTGTGCTGCTGGAAGATATTTAGGGTTCTCTTCTTTCACACACCATGTTGAAGATATATTGAATTTGCTGGGAGGGGGACAAAGGATAGACTTCTGATAAAGGTCAAGGTTTGAAATAATTAGATTTACAGGCAATGAATACAGTGACCAAAATCGCGTGAACCTGTATGACCGGTTTGGGCATCTCTGTGCATGTGAGAGAATCAGACAACTGGGTATGAGGAAGCAAGTGAAGAAGGGGTGGCAATGGCCTGAGAAGACATCTACAGAGGAGGGAAAGCAGAAATGTTTGGGAATGGGAGGGGGAGGAAATCTTCCTTGTTTTCTCTGTGAGCTTGAGGAAATAGCAAATTTTCCCAGATGTTCCATTGCAGGTGTTTTTCTCAGGGATTTCACCATTTTGTAGGATAAAGTTGATAAAGATTAGAGTGACAAAGATTATAGCCACAGAAAGATAAGATAAATGGTCTTTGTGCCAGGAATGTCATGGGGAGTTGGAGAAGAGATGATTTGCCTGTCCTGTTGTTATTTGCTACCTGTGTTTTTCTGGCGCTTAGCACTAACAACTGAAACTCCCCTTTGATGAAAAGATGCTTCATAGGCTTTCTAAGCCTGCCTCCAAAAAGCTGAAGGATAAATCAAACAGGACAAAAAAATGGAGAAAGGCAGAATCCAGGTTGTTTATGGAGGAGATGGTAGTGTCAATATTGGCTGGCTATTTTCACCAAATAAGCTACTTGCCAAAATAAGTGGGGGTTTTTTTGACCAGGACAGGTAACAAAGTAGGGTGAAACTCAGCAAATAGTTTCATGTGAAAAATAATGAAGTTGAAACGGTGCCAATACCATTCCAACTAAATGATCAATCAATTGCAGCACCATTCACTTCCTTCAGTGAACTGAACACTTCCCCCTCACCCCTCATAATCCGGAAAACTGCTTTCCCACCTGACCATGTGGGATTTTGCGGTGGGAATCTCTTCTGTTTTGTATAATAAAGTAAGGCATTGACTGTAACAACAATGAAAAAAGAGATACTCCATCTCCAAATGCTTTAACTGTCTAGATATATTGTTGAGAGAGCTCTGCCCTGCTGTCAGAAGCAGGAGGTTAGAGTAACACTAAAAAAACTGGCTGCCCATGGCTTGGATAGGTATACTCTTCACTGGGTGAAAAATTGTCTGGAAGGACAGACCCATAGAGTTGTGGTTAATGGAACTAATTTCAGCTGGAGATCAGTCACTAGTGGTGTTCCCCAAGGCTCAGTGTTGGAGCTGTTTAGGCTGCTGATTTTTAATATCTCTTTTCATAGAGATGAATCAAAATTCATTAAATCTAATGCTTCTCAACAGTTTGTCAGCTAGAAAATCAGTATAGAGGATATTTGTACCCATAGCTTTGTGGGAACCTGCTGGTGGGACCCTGCTATCCCACATAAAACATCTACAGGATCTCAATTCACCTCTGGGCCTCAGAAAAGGGCTTGAGTATTAACATGGTCTATCTGGGTTTTCTGTACAAAGGTGACCAATAATTAGTTCCTATATTTTTATTAAACTCTGTCAATTCTGTCTTGCTGCATAACAGAATTTACCTCAAAGGCATCTCAAGTAGGTGTCTAAAAGACAGCACTACATACCCTGCTACCTCTCCAAAACCAGATCTGACCAGTCAGCTTCCATTTCCAGACTCCACTGAAAACCATACTCTGCAGCAACTTTTCTTTGAACATCATTTGATGAGACACTGTCATTTTCTGCAGTTTGTCTCATTTTCTAGGCAAAGTCTTTCAGAAAGCAGATTTAGACTGTTAGGCCTTAGGAATGCTAAGCATTATGTGGACAGTTAATGAGCATTTTCATGTGTTTAATTAACTGCATTGTTTGTGTACAGGGGAAACCCACATGCTGTACATACAGACAAAAGCAATAACAGATGCTTGCAGGCTCATTTGACAATATATTGTTCACATTTTTTGTTTGCTAAACTCAATCCACTTTTCAGATAGATTTCTGTAATTGAAATCAATGGAACCTGGGGAGGAATATTTCGGGACAGAAGCAGGACCTATGAGGTTTATTTTGAGATGGAAAATTTGGAAGCTAATAACACATGTACATAGGAAGCCATGAATGAAAGCTGGATAAAATGGGTCAGTCCATGTGAACACAGTGACTAGTGTAGTGAGAGCAGGAGAGCTGGTCTGCAGCAACTAGGGCTGCCAACTCCAGGGCACAACATCACGGGATACTTACCTCACTTTGGCAGTGGGTGAATGCTGCCAAGCCACATCCTTTGGCTTTTGTAACCTTACTGGTAGTGATGGCAGGATCCTGGAAAGCTTGGGATCATAGTCAGTCACATTCCAGCTTGACATAACAAACATAATATAACATATAACATAACATAACATAACATAACATAACATATATGGGAAGTGGCAGCCATGTCTTCACTTTTCATTTGATTACTTGTCCTTTCTTCTTCACCAATTTTTTCGTTTTTGTTTTTCTTTTTAATTATTATTATTTTGGGGCAGAAAATAACATATCTTTTTGGACTTGATCTCAGTTTTGCCACAGTTCTCATCAGAGGGATGATAAACACCAAGATTTCAGTGTATGTTACGTATTGTTCACATCCTGCTTGTTTTGGTCATTCCTAAAGCTCATAAGAAAACAAACACGAGCTCCATGCCCATCAAACTATTAGAAGACAAGCACCATAAATCCTAGGCTACGTAACACTTGTATAATGACTTCCAATTAAAATTAGCTATAGCCACTATACCATGATTTTTGCATGCACATGTGAGTGGAAACAAAGGTACAACAACAGGCCATTCTGGATATAAAGAAGTCACTCATACATGGTCAAATAAATATATTTTTTCTCTTCCCACTCCCCACCAGTGGAAGGAAAGCTTCCATGGCAGAGAATATTCTGGCCAAAGATGTTTACACATGAGGTAGCAGCTTGAGGATACCTCCCAATGAAATAACATTTAATAATCAAGAGAGGGGAAATAACATTTAATAACCAAGAGAGGTGTTGGAGTGAAAATTGGGGTTCTGCCAGATCTATGCTAGAAAATGTTTAATAGTATAGTTATGTTGGCAAAGAAGTTATTACTGATTCCAGAACCCTGAGTATAATCTATACCAGCAAAAGCATTTTTTCTGCCAGTTCTGTGTCCACATTAGGGCTGTTGCCAGTTTCAAACATTGCCAAAAATCACATTCCTAAGGGACATTACTTATACTAACAAAAGTTTCTAATACAAAGCAGGCTTTACAAATGCTAATGAATACTCCACCCAAGCAGGCAAAACCACCTTTCCTGATAAATAGTGAACCAAAACATTCAGAAAGCTGTTCCTTGGTTTCTGAAAGGCAAGATACAGTTCTGGCCAATGTTAAACATCAGAAAAACAACTCTCAAAACATGTTGTATCCTTAACAGGGTATTTCTCAGACTTCAGTCGAGGTGAAAATTTGGTTTAAAAAATAAATGTAGTATCATATTTTAATGAACACACAGAACTTGTGGCAACAGTAGCACAGCATGGGAAACTACAGCCAAAGTGTGCAGCAAAAATATGTACCAAAATTGCTGAAGGCAACAGGCCAAACTGAAACAAGACTGTGCAGCATGGAAGTTTGTAAGGAAGATGTTATATTGAGCAGCAGAAGCTATATCTGTATTTACTATATTTGCTTGTGCTCTGGAAAAAAAAAAATGAAGCAGTTCTCCATGGTGAGCTGGACCAAGAACCGAAATTAGGGTAAAAAAAAAAGGGCGGGAGGTGGGGAATCAGGGCAGGAACTTTCCTGAATGGTAAGCATATGGTTGGTTGCCAAAACAGACTTGGAGGAAGGGCTCTGAAAGTGGTAGAGAAACGTCTCTTTCTCTCTTGAACTAGCAAGTGGGTTGGAACTTGTGCCCTAGGGAAGGACTCACAAGATGTCTTTTGTACCATGAAAACATTTGTTTCCTCTGTAACTAAAGCTGTTTAGCTTGGTTAGTTGCTAGATTACTTTCTGCAAAGCATATTCATTAAATAAACAATTTCTTTTGGTGTTTACACTGTTTTCACTCTGTTGCTAACTAACCTCTGTCTCCCACAGTCCAATCTGCCGTACTCTACATGGAAGGTTCACTTACTCCATTCCCACGGAGAAAAGGCACCAGTTGATCTCAAAAGAAGGAAAACAAATTTAGCTTGAGCATGCAAGCCTACCACCTTGGACAATGAGGCACAAGCAAAGACACCTGTGGCTCAAGCAGTGTTTTGCAGAGACACTTCCTAGAGAAGTGCTGGCAGTGATGCCTCCAGATCCAAGGGAGAAGCAGCACTAGATGACAGGGCCTCAAAGCACTTACTCCTGTAGCATTAGATTGGGCAAAAGAATAACATCTTCCAGGTTAGAAAAACCCTATTTTTGTCCTAGTTCCTCATTAAAACCCATGGACTCATTAAGATGAATCACTTCACTTACATTGCACGTCACCAAGGAAAATGTTCCATGTAACTGTAAAAAAAATTCTGCAGGCAGGAGTGACAAGTTAAAAGAATGAGGTCCAGGCCAAAAGGTTTATGCCTTAAAGAGTAATGAGCAGTGAGAGAATAAAAATATTGTTCCATCAAAGATAATTTTATCATATTTTCTGTTTGTATTTCTAGAAATGTTTAGCACACTCTACTCAGCAGCACTTGGGTAGAAAATATCAGATCACTAGAGAGGAATTGAATAGGATTTTGTTGCTGTTGTTTTAACCTGAATCCTTTACACAGGACACAAGGTCTACACAATCATGCTCTGTCTGCCTAAGACTCCAATCAATCCTCCTCACCACTAGTTTGTGAATCCATTAGCCAGTTAAGCTCAATGCACGGACAGAAATCCCAGATTTGGTGAAATGTTGCAAGTTGTATGGAAAGGGTCATCCAAGTAAAAGAGAAAGCTGAGGATGTCTGTGGAGGAAAGGTTACTATATTATTAGACTTCAGATAATCATTAAAAAACAAAGAATGAAAGAGGGACTGCTATGAAAGCACAAAATCCAGAGAAGGTTTCCTTTTTAACAGTTAAAAATCCAGTTCAAAACACAAATTCATGAGAAATGAAGCTCCAGATGCTCCTGTTGTTCATAGGAATATATTTTTTTCTTTTTCTTTTGGTTAGTCAATGTCCACACAGGAAAAAAATAAGATATTTATGTACATTTATACAATGTAGACATAAAGAATCAGAATCTGATCTCATTGTAGATTCTAAGCAGCTCTGCTGAATTAAGTAGTAGGTGGCTAGCTTTGACCATATAGGTTGTCAACATGGACCAGTTTTTCAGCAACAACTATGTTCAGAACTTGAAAATCTGGCCACGGGTGCCTCACTGGGAGTCAGGAGATACCAGGTGCTTTTGAAATTCAAACCTTTGTTTAGGTGATGGAAAGCATATGGAAAGCAGGGCAAGACTTGAAAAATGTATTCTAACACCATTACAAATTTAAAACTGATTGTCTCCATGTTAGACAGGGGTGAACACTGGCATAAAGAATAGGAATTTCATGTTCTTTATGCCATTTAAAGCTGAAAGTAAGTATTTACTAGCTGTGGTTTCTTCTTTTTACTTCAGATTAACAAAAATGCAGTTGCAGAAAGGTTCAAACACATTAAAATTTTGGTTTTATATCTTCTTTCCACCTTGTATAATAATTTTATATATATATCAATTACACCATAATTATAGCCTATAAACCAAGTGTTCATCCCTATAACACATATTGTACCTCAACTAATACAGGAGCTAATAAACTCTGAAAACCTAAGGCCACAAATTCAGTGTTTTCTTCATTGTAAAGTGAGGGTTGGATTGGGATTTTTTTCCTCCAGTTGAGAAATTTCCTCAGTTTAATAGAAAACATTTCTCTCTTATTTTAAGTTTCATAATGCTCTAGCCTGTGTTTAATGATAAACCCAAGTGTAACTAATTTGCTGAACTGTGATCTAAAAAGTAGCTAAATAGAAAGTCAGCAGCAAAGCTGTGAAAGGAGCTAAAGGCTGACTTCTAATCCCTCCATGCAATCACCTGGTATCCTTAATCACAGCACATTGTTTCTTGCTGATATTTTCTTGAAATGTGGTCTATTACAACAAGCCGGATGACTGCATATTTCTGCAATAACTGTAGCAATAATGTAGGTCATTTTTGACCTATCACACCGGATACTTCATGTCTAATACCGTAAATATTCATTAGTCATATTTACTGTGTATTATATCAGATACCAAAGTGTAAGGATTTCCTTTCAAATGTTGCATACAACTAGAAATAGAAGTCAGTTCTTGGATAATGTCTGTAGTATGAAAAATATTTTTTTCTGTAAAACTATCATGGAATTGTATAAGAGACCTAGATTTATGAGGTTTTATTCACCATTTACTTTTTATTTTGTAGATTAAAAATGTACAGGTTTTGGATGCATTTTTCATCAATTTTTCTTAGATAATTTGATCATGTTTCATTTATAGCAACTCTAATCAGTTAAGTTCTACTATGCCTTTGTAACAGATTTGAGATACAGAACTATGGATCTAAGCTCTCACTTTCCGTGTACTTTTTACTTGGAAAAAGGCACTCTTTCTCTCACTGTCAGGTACATCAAGCAAGGAAAAAATCTAACAATGAAAAGAAAAAACCCCACACCACTGATAAAAAAACTATTCAGCTATGTAATTACTCAGGTGTTCAATTAGATTTCTGAGTTAGGAAAACATCAGTTAATCTTGTTGATGTAATTAAGATGCATATTTAACTGTGTATTTTGGTGTTTTGCTCCTTAGGAACAGTATTATCGTATTTACATTGAATATGTATATGTTTTTTTCTGAACTGGAATCTAAGCTCTGGAGTACATATCTCTCAGCTCCACAAACAACTGATTCTAACCAGATACTGTCGCCATCTTGATAATACTGTCTCACCTTTTAAAAACAGAAATGTCGTTTTCCAAAAGCTCCACAAACACCCACTTGATCTGTAAAATGCTATTTCTGGAACAGAAATCTTTTTCCCATAACAAAAAGTGTCTGGTGCACTATGAGCACATCACACATCCTCCTAATGCAGACCAACCCCACACTTTTCAGAAAAGTCATGGCCTTATCATCCTTACAAGGGAAATACAGAATCTGGCTGGAATTCCTGAGTGACCTCACATGGCCAATCTGAAGAACACATAATGACCCTGAGACCTTCCTAGATGGTCTTTAACATTGCCTACCAAAAAAGGAAGATCATTTCTGGCTGCCTGAGGAGCAGTAGGACTGGAACCCAAGAGCTGGAAAACTACTCCCAGACCTGGCCAGCTCTGGGAATAGCTGCTGTCAACTCTGGGCCCATGGTACTTAAAAGAGATCCTCTTATTCAGTAATACTGCCAATTGTGTCTGATTACCATAATGGCTGTAATTAATGCCTATGTTACCTGAGCAGAGTCTGCTTGTACAGCAGTCCTCCACCCACTGCTGGCACCCCCGGCCATTCTCTGCAGCATATGAGGCAGAGGCAGCTGTGCACTCCCTGCATGTACTGACATTTTTTGCAGTGAGGCTGATAATAAGGGAATAATAGTAGTGCGAGAAGATAATATTCTGACCTCATTCTCTGTTAATATCATGTTTCTCCGCTTTAAGTTTTCTCTTTTAAGGCTTCCAGAGGTTCCAAATAAAAATAATTTGCCAGCTTAGTGAAAACCTGCAAGGTGTAATAAATAGTATGATATAAGTACAGTGAATGCTGAGAATGCAGTTATAAAAAAGAAATAACGCCAAATCATCATCTGCTATTAATCAGAAAAACTCTGCTGAAGTGAAGGGAGTAATTCCAGTTCACATACTCTGAGGATCTGAATCCTACATTTACTGTTGAAGCTGTTAAGCACGGAACATGGGTTCAGCACACCAGGTCCACGGTAACTGAAACGTGTGAAAATAGGAGCATATTTGGCTTTGATGCTTTTATAGGACCTGCTTTGGAAAGCAGGTTCCTGCAATGCATGGAATATTTTCAGTGCTGACTAGCTCAAGAGAGTGCTCACTCAGAAATCATGCAAGGTTCGTTCCCGTTGCCTCCATTTTGAATGTAATTATATCTTTGTTGACACATACAGGAGCAGGTTAAGATCAAATAACAAACTGCTTTAAACTCCTTTAAATTACATGGGTGGTTTCAAGAAATATTTCTCATCAAAAATGATACAACCAGTTCTCAACCTGGCATCTTCCAGTGTCGTACAGAACTCTCTTTGGCTTTTAAAACAAATGCAGTGAGGAAGGTGTGAATATTCAGGGGTGATGAAATTGCATTTCTGCACCAAAGCTGATTGTGGTGGTAACAGCTGAGACTCTGCTGACTTCAGACAACTTTGAGTTTAGACGAGTAATGACACTGCCTGGTGCGTGGACGTTCAAGAAGGAACAGCAAATAAAAAGGTCTGTAAAGCCATGTCAAAATGAAACAAAATAAACCAGTTGCATTTCACTAAACACACACACAAAAATTAATCAGTCTATGAAGATAGTTTTGAATAACAGTTTGGATCGCAGAGGATTCATGAAGATTCCCTTTGTATGCATTTCTTGCTGAAGGCAGAGTTCAAAAACATACCTAAGCTGGACAGAAATGATGGCATGCTTCAGTAAAACTTCTAGGCCGTAGTAATGCAAATGCAAAAACACATAAAAAGTGCTCAAATACTTGCCCATATAAAAACCTACATTTTTGCTTTCATATCATTAGCTACTCTCTTCACTGGCTTAGTTTACTGGCATTTTGGACTTCATTGCTATGTAAAGAAATACTTTTTGGAATAGGGGCTCATTATCTCACTTTATTAATAGTGGACAAATTTAGTCATAGTAAAATACTATTCATTAAAATATTAATCTTTTAAATATGAGTAAAAAGACCAACTTGCAAATCTGAGAAAAGTCCAGAGAATGATCTTCCTGATGAGAGTCTTGAAATTAATTCTTCAGCAACATCTGCAAGATGTAAGTCATCATTTTTTCCCCTCATAAACATGTAAAATCATATACAAGTTCAGTCATGGTTGTTAAGTTGTGGATCAAAGCTACAGTTCATTATAATGCAGAGAGTAGTTAAATACGCCCATGAACAGCATTCATTATCCCTGCCACCAGGCCGGTTATTACTGCCTTCACTGCTTTTGAAAACAGATGATATTGGAGTTTGTTTGAACAAATATACATACTTCTGATCTGACTTCAAAGATCGTGTTGTGAGCCAACACTGTCTCACAACAGATACAACCTGTCAAGCCTCACACACTGAGAGGTCCAGGCTCATGCTTGTGACTCCAGTCTCCTATTCCTCCGTAGCTTGGGGCCACATCTCCTGCACCGGCCATGCCATGCCTTTGCTCTGATTCCTTTACCACTATCTATTTGCTGACCAGATGCACCTGGAACTTTTAGTTACAGAGTAGGGGAGTGTGCTGCATTGCCCTATCACAGAATCACAGAATCTAAGGGGTTGGAAGGGACCTCGAAAGATCATCTAGTCCACTCCCCCTGCCAGAGTAGGGTCACCTAGAGTACATCACGCAGGAACGCATCCAGGTGGGTTTTGAATGTCTCCAGTGAAGGAGGGAGGGGAAGGACTATGGGGAAGGACTTCTTCCAGGACTCATTTCTCTGGTTAAAAGAGTGCTACCTCAATGCCAGCCCCTTCAACTGAGGTCTCAAACTCACATCCTCCTTTCCACTATCCAGAATCTTCCTCATGCATTAAAGCAGATGAGTCTTGAAAGGAAATGTGTTAACAAAGTTGGAAAATCAGTCAATCATAGTTGCAATTAGAATCATTCATCCACAGTGTGTCTGCATGCATGGTTCTATTAAAGTTGACATCATTATGAATTTCCAGATCTTATATAATTGGTACCTCTTCTGTTCAAAGTTTAATTGAGTGCTGGACATTTGGAAATGTACTTATGAGCCAATAAAATACTTCGATGAATTTGAGTGTCTAGTTTTATTTGTCAGCCACGCTTTCTTTGGAACTTTCCCCTTCCTTTGAATTGCAGGCATCTCCAAATATTTCTAACTTCACATCTTTTTGGTGGATTTGTCCTAGAATATAACCCTTGGCAAATCATTCCTGACAAAATGTCTGTTGCAGTTCAGAAATTACACCCTTCACAGATTTTTATTCTTGCTTCTCTGCCAAGGATTCTGTACCTAGAGCTCTTCAAGCACAGCATATCAGGTGAGTGCTCTTTGTTGTGCATATTATAAGAAACTGTACCATAGAAAACCTTCTACTGAAGCCCCATTCCACCATTTGAACTACAAGGTGCTAATCTTTGCTTGATATCTTCTTTTTAGATTTAAGCAATGTGAGTGGACAGAAATAAGATTTGCCTTCTTTTGCTGCAACTAGCATTGGAAAGAAGATCTACTCTCTTTGGAATTTTTCTGTGTAACTAGTATTAAAAAGCTCACAATACTTTGCAATCAGTTCAAACAACCATTTTAAATTCTTTCTTTGCATGTCTCCCAGTTTTCCCTATTGCAACAAGTTCTACTCGGTTCAGAAATGAAAACCAGTGCTACTCCACACATATGCTATCCTTTTGGTCAAATTCCTTATGATGTCATCATGAGTCTTCTTTATTTGGCGTGAAAAATAACATCTCACTTGTGTCTTTTATCTTAATTTTGATAGTTCGGTAAACAACTACAGGGATACCACATACAACAGTAGTATTTTTATAGCCTGAAGCCATGCCACATTCCAAGCATGGACAATGTAACAAGCAAAGAGACCCCCTGACAAGTCTGTTTTGTTACGTATGGTACTAAGCTTTCCATAGTGTTGGCATCCTTGCAGGCATTTCCATGACAGTTGTTGAGCCTCAGGACTGAATAAAATATTGTAAATTTACCACTACAACTGTTTCTTCACATTGAGTAATCTTGTGGACTCTATATGAACCTTCTGCCATTATATGTGTATGCTTGAATAAAGTCAGTTACTTTTTCTTGGGGAAGTTTGATATTTCATCAACCATAGCTGAATACTGTTTACAAGAAACCATTGCAAAAATATTCCTCACAGACCTAAGATCCATGATATCTGTTACATTATTTTGAGTAACTGGAATTGTGCATTTGTTTTGACATTTTTCCAGTTGTTATAAAGTACCAGGATCACATCTGCTTGCAAAAAGCAGTTGAACCAAGTTGTGCTCAGCTTCTGAGGCAGACATTTCTTCAGTTCATTCAGTACAATGATCTTGTAGTGCAAATTTTTGTCTTGCAAGGTGATGAATGGAGCTTAGAAATTTGTTGTAATTTTTTTTTCCTTCTTTATCCTATCAACATTAAAAACTTACCAAGTGACTGGCATTTTTATGGTTGCTTGAAGAGTAAGAGTTCTGATGCCTTAAATTTCTTTTCTGATTAGGAGATTTGACTAAGTAAATGCTTTTTCTGAGTAGTTAATCAGAAGTTATTCACAATTAAAAGCTGCATGACGACAGAAATAGACTGCATTGTAACAGACTTTAAAATAGAAGCCCTGAAAATCTTCAAATTACAGTGAACAGAGAAAGGGTTTCATCTCCCACAGTTGCACAGAAGGAAAGGCTTCAGTGGCCTCTGATTAAATGTTTCAAATGTTTTCCTGGGATCAAGCACTGTTTGTTCTCGTTTCAGGTGTTAAGTATAGGTCATTACTACATTAAGAAAAAAGGTTTACTTTTTGTTAGAAACAGAATTTAATTTGTTAATTAGAAAGTTTTTAGTATATTTTATTTTAAATATATTTCATTTTATCTTCAGAAAAACATTATATTACATTATATTTTCCTGCTTCTGAGATAACTAGTTGTAACCAATTTGTTAAAATATCATTTTAGAGAAGGAAAAAAAAAGAAAAAAAGGTTAAAAACGTTGCCTGCAAACATTTTTTTTCCCCAAAATTCTGGAAACTTCATAAAAACTACTTTTATTTAAAAATATTTCAAATAGCACAAAGTAATTAAGCAGAGGTTTTGACTAAACCTTCTTATGTCTTCTATTTAAGAATCTTCATGAAGTCACACATAGATTTTGCAAGACTGATGCAGATTTTTTGATCATAGTCTAACCCCAGCACAAGATCCACCTTTATTTCAGTGTTTCATATATAATTCCCAAGTGGCAGAGGCCAGACTTTCACCAAGTGTCAGCCTTGTTGTAATTGCCACTTTCCCTCACATTTTTATTGATTATTTTTTTTTAAGCAGAGAATCAGGAAAAGAGCTAGGTCAGTTTTTTTAAAAAAACAACCTTACTATTTATTTACTTCTGGAGATGTCCTGCCAAATACTTCAGGTTCATTTTCATGAGAAAGAGCAAGAAAAGCATGAGAAAGTGAACTAAGTTTTTGTGGCTCTAAACATCAGCAAAATACTGATGAATCAGAGAGAGAGAAACAAGCTGCCAAATCATAACTTCAACAGAATTTTTTCTTTAACTGAATACTTTGTTAGAGATAAAACACAATTTTACCAAATCAGAGGGCTAAGAAAAAGATTTCCAGTAAACAAACAGAAATTAATTATCCTTTTTTCATTCCATCACCAGTAACACAGTGGCTTGAAAAAAGTAAAAACCCAGAAACCACATATCAGGATTTTTTTTGGTCTAAATAGAAAATCCACAAAGAGTGAAAAGTATACTTTTCTCCCTGTCCCTTTCCTTCTCCTTTTGAATTCTTTTTAAACTATCATTTACTCTGTCAATGTTCACCATGAAGATCAGCAGTTGCCCACTTATAAAAGATAAGAAAACTACATTTTTCTGTAAGTTCAGGAGTTAACAGAGGTTTAGGTTTTTATTTCAAGGATTTGGATGTTACTGCCCTATTTTTTAATAAAATAAATGGGCATTTGAACTTGTATAATTATTTTATGTAGACCTTAACAACTTTCTTAGCATTATGATCCTTTTCTTTTTGTTACTTTTTTCTATAGAGACTCTATCCCAGTTAGTAATTGGTCATTGAATTCATAGTGGTATTGATAATTTTCATTATTAATTTAACCTCTGGGGCATAAAAGATTTTATTTATATACTTAACTTGAAATGATTGTATTTAACTGACGTGTGCGTTTACATGTATATTCTGATGTCAGATATTGAAACAAAAGTGTCTAAAATTTAACTCCTACAGTAACATGCACTAAATCAAAAAATGGTCTCTATTCTGTAACAGACGTCTTTTGGAAAGTTGAACAAAAAACATGATAAAGTGATTTTTATCCACATCAACTTACTTTCGGATGATTTGAATCAAGAGATTATTGAATGTGTTTTATATATAAACATCTGAAATCAGGGCTAACTGACATCTTGAAAACAAAAAATTCTCTAACATCTTTTACAAATGTTTCCACTGACGAAACACCCATGAGTCATATTTTAAAAGCTTTGCAATAAAAAAGCTGCTATAACAGGGCTCTATTCCACACGCACAAACAAAAATGGTTGGAAACTCACATTAGTTTGATAGTGGAATAATTCTATTCCAGAACATGTTCTTTTGCCAGCTTTTTTTTTCCTACAGAAACAGCAGATCTTTCCCCATGAAATACAAGGCTGGAAACACAGTGTACTCAATCACCACAAAAGCACGTGCATTTTCATAGTCTCCTTGTAACAGGATAATACAATTAGAAATAAAAGCATATTTTGCTTTTATTTATATTTCAGTCAATGAAAACATTTTTCAAATGAAGAATTTAGGCTTATTATTAGATGCAGAATTAAGTGCTATTGATGAGGAAAACAGAAGTGAAAAAGAAGTTTATAAAGCATTTTCTAAAAACTTAGAATTTTCAAACCCTAATGAAGTTTTGCTTTAGCTTACAATAACATTCTTTTAAAACTTATATTTTGGAACACTAATTAATATACTTTAAAATTTGAATGAGTTTATCACTGGCTTACATACATCAACTAGACATGAAATTAAGCAAGCAGATGTAAATCAGCCATGCTTGTGCCTTGCAGCGTTTGTTCCAGGAACAGAGCTTTTCAAGAGAGCAGCAGGGAGATGCTGCACATTAAAATTGCTGGCAGGTGATGACCTTCAGTGTACTCAACAGGCCTGGCAACTGGCCACTTTTGATAAACCATACAATTTGCTATGCAGATCTTTACTGCTGAGGTACTATCAGAAATAGTGCCAACAGATGAGAGTCCAGAAAGTGAGGAAAGTATTCTATCAAAATATTTGCCTGGTTTTCCTGGACAGGAAGCCTAACAAGAGCTATGAGAGAGGCTTGGGACAGATCCTCCAGCACAAGCAAAGCTTAATGGTTTACATGCAATCTTTTTTTGGAGAAATGATGTGGAGTGTTTTCTCTGGGAGGGCAAAACAGATGATCACAACTGTCCTTTCTACCTTTATGATCTATGAAAAATGAAGGATCCCATAAATTCCAGAAGAGTATTTGAGACAAAGATACGGCCAAGCCTGTGAAGAAGAGAATTTATAGAGCCAAGATTGGCCTAATACACTACAGCAACAAAGAGCAGGCCAGGGATGGTTGTACAGAGAACTCTCTACAGCTGAAGGGTTTGGGAGAAAGGCCTGAAATAAATCAACTCTGGAATTTTTAATGAGATAAAAGATGTAGAAGGCTTGGCAGTGCCATGTGATAACTTTAACTGAGGGAGATGCATCAAGAAAGTGCTTGTTATGGAACCTTCTCTTGATAATATGCTTTCATGCAAAGAATAATAGTAAGGCAGTTTTTAAATATTTTTTCCTTTTTAAAAATACCTGAGGACCCATTTTAAATCCCATTGGGCTGAAGAGAAGAACACACAGCTCTTACAAATATTTGAAGGCCAATTTTTTTTCTTCAGGATCGTGTTAAGCATAATTTATCACTAACTCCCCTATAATATCATTTTTTACCTGACAGAGTGAACGCAAAAGGCACACAAGAAGCAAATGAAAAAGCAAAGTGGAATACTCTGGGGCTTATGGGAGTGCTGGCTGGCTGAAGTAACCTCACCAGCTTCAGGAGCCATAGATGACAAGAGCAGTCTCCGTTGCCATAGTACCACCTTGCCATTAAATGGAAATGATCCGTGAGTTTCATAAATGATGTCACTCGGTTATCCAACTGAAACATTGCTAAACATCTTTAAGTTAGCAGAGTTTATATATCCTTTTGCTTCTTTTTCAGTCGTCATCTTTGATGTTCAGGCTGCACGTGTTGTCTTAAGGGAGAAAGAAAAACTTTCTTCTTGTTCCAGAGCAGCTTTTCTGTGTTTTCTTTTTGTAATAACGACTGAAGATAAAACTCAAGGGTTCATACTTCACAGCTCCCAGATACACCACAAAAAGATGGTAGTGTTGTGCCAGAAAGTCTACAACTGTTTGGGGGATACCTGTTTAGATACCTGTTGTCTAATAATAAAAAACCCACAGAAAATAGGGTGAGAGTGAGGACACTTTTGGGGTTGCCTGGAATGCCCCTCACTGGAGGAGTTGTAACAGTACCTTAAAGGAATTTGAGACCTGTTAATTCCACAGGTCATCAGAATCTGGAAAGAAATTGCCTCCTGGATCAGAGCTAAAAGTACTTTGAAATCAAATAACTAGAGATTTACTGTGCACAGAAAGAATCTCAGCTGCAATATTTTCTAACTTCTGAGCTCTTTGTTCTGCAACATGTATTTTCAGTGGAACAGGGAATGGTAAAGCAGAGTGGTCATGCAGATCACCTCTCTACGGTCTTAAATAGGTGGAGAGAAAACAACTTCCCTGTCTTTGATGGGATATCTGCCAGGCCTCTGTGTGATGTTAATTGTAGCACCTTTTCCTTGTGCTAATGACAATTGGGTGAAAATTACCAATTTCAGGCTACAAATAAATGCTCAGGAAAATAGCTAAGGTGGCCTTAATGAATGTTTGGTTCCTGGTTATTCAGTAACCCCAGGTGACTAAAGCTTTCTAGTGCTGTTTAGAACCAGTGTCTACTATCAATCTTCCAAGTTTATCGTGGAAAACCAGCACTCTTAGCACCAAAATTTGACTTGTGTGTATATTTCAATATTGACCACCAATGGTCTGCAGACCACAGTTCTGGAATCTTTGATTTGAAGTACTGGCTAAATTAAACAGAACTGTAAAGCTTTGGAATGTCTCTCATCATTATTGGTAGTAAAAAACCTGGATTTGTTTTAAAATAAAAAAGGATTACTGTGTACTTTGTACAGATAGTTTGTCAGTTAGAAATAGGAAGTATTGGTCTTGAGAGCTGACTCCCACAAGTTAGGTGTTCCATTAAAATGTCCCATTTTCAGCATGATTAGCACTCAGAAACCTCTCAGTTTACAGGAAAAGATTCCACTCCAAACCTTATTTTGCAGACTTTCATCCAGCTACCTCACATTTTTCCAGAGATCTCAGTGCAAAAAAAAAAAAAAGTCACAGTTGTCAATCACATTTGCTACAGATTTTGAAGGCAGATGTCTCATTGAAGTATAGAACCACAATTTTGTATGAGGCAGACTCTGTGTAATACTCATTATTGTTTAAGGTTCAGACTATGAATAAAGTAAATTTGCTATAAAACCACTTCAAATAAGATTCTTACTTTCCTTTTCAGGATTGCATCAAAGAATGTAATATACAAAATGGGTTTAAAAAATAAATAAATTCCAGCTTACTTTTGTCATTGAGGTGCAAAATAATACAGAGCTGCTTTACCTTGAAGAGAAGCTTTGCTGCTCAAGCTCTCTGGCACAGAGAGGAGGAACAGCCATTCCCAGCTGCCCAGCTGGCTTCTCAGCCTGCAGCATGGAGCAAGGAGAAAAGCGAATCATAATCATGAGAATACATATAAGTAACAGATTACAGTCATGCCTACCTAATGTGTGTCTGTCAATACAATGTATAATTCACAGGCTGCTCTTCCAGAGCACAACCTAGATATAAAATGAAAGTGAAAGATCCCACAATCATTTGTACACTGCAGAGCACATTGCACAACCACTACTATTCCTTTAGCTGAGGAGGTTCAAAAGTAGTAATAATCTCTCACAGGTTTAAAGGACTGTGTTTTATAACAAAATCACTAATATGCAGTTGTATGCTTAGAAAGATAGTCTTGTATATTGGGAATTTTATTAGTTTAGAGCAAAATAGAAAGTGAACCTGTTGTTCACCTGGTGAATTAATGTTTGCCATACAGGTAACATGCAGAATATCAAAGACTCTGTTGTGTAATTTTTAGCCCCAGAAATAGTAGCAACCAAGAGACTACAGGCCCTCTGCAAATTAAGTTCTGTACTTTGACCCAACTGCAAATTAAGTTCTGTGCTTTGACCCATCAGCATCATATCAGCATCCCACACAAGAAATGTACTGATAGACTCCTTTTTTTTTTTTTTTTTTTCCATTGTGGGTTATGGAAAGTTTTTGATTTCTCTAGGAGGTAGAAAAAAAAAAGTTAGCTAATAACTGTCATTCTGATCCTGAGAAGAAAACTTCATCAAATAAGTGGCTGGTGGTATTTCTGCATATTTCTCATTTAGCCAGCCTCCTAGTAAGAATGTGCAGGATTTACAGACTTCATTTTTGTTTCAATGATCTGTATTCCCTGGAATACAACTTTTCAGATAGTTTATAAGATTATCATCAAAATTCTTCTACTGTTGTTTTATGTCAAATCTTTCGCATTTGCAAAATCTTGAATTCAGTATTTGTGTTTGTTGTTCCTCCTGTTTGATTTAAATTTAAGAAAGAAAAAGTGAAAAGTTGGGTTTTCTTTGTTGGGAGCAGACTCAAACCCATACATATGAAAAACAGTGGGTCTAAGACCTGAGGAAGCTTTGGGGTGAGGGTGCTTTGAAAAATTGATCTTTGGTCAAGTGACTTGTCTAATTCTCAGAAAGGGTTTAGGAAAAATCTGGGTAAAGAACTCAGTTTATTCCAAGAAAGAGGTGCAAATCAAATACATGATTGACAAACTCCATAGTGAATGCTTGGAAGAGTAATTTCACCCTGTAACACGCACTTATTTGGCAGAATAAAAAGAGTTTATACATTTCTGAGGGTCCCACAAGGAGTGAAGCATTGATGTACACTCCCAGGTGAACAGTCCTACAAAATACTGCATACTTCCTATTGTCAGAAAAATTAGTGGGAACTGAATACAGGTTCAAACTTTTATGGACTAACACCTTTTTTTCTAAAGGATCTTACTCCTTTTTTTTTTTTTTTTTCCATAAGGGGATTTCAGCAATTTCTTTTAGCAAGATATTGCCTAGAATATTATACAATGTGTGGAGGGCACTAGCCTGGAACATGAGACCTTACTTTGCTCCAGATTTTCCATATGAAAATATGGAAATAATTTCCATAATTTTATTTTTTTTTAAGAATCTAAAACTTTTTGAAGGTCAGACCTTAATCTCTCTTCTCTGTCTTTACCATTTCTTGGCATGTAAAGTGGAGATAATAAGACTTTTCTATCTTACAGATTATAAGAAAAAATATATTAAAAAATCTAATGCAGTCAAATACTGAAGGTTTTGTTAATAAGACTGTTAATAAGGCATTATACATGTAGTCTGCGTATTTGTTCTTGCTGGGACAAAATGATTAAATTATACAAACTATAATTACAGACTTGTCAGTCTCTGTCTTTGAAAGCAAGACACTGTCCATAAACTAAGATACTAACTAACTTGCAACTTAATATATAATAACCACTAAAAAATTAGTCTATTTTTAATTGTCACTACAAACCTGTTTAATCAGATCATTTTGAAAGATCTAAAATACAATATAGGTCATTGCAAATGGAAGACTGAGAATATACATGCCGACATGAAAGAGTTCATATACCTCCCTGTTATCATGATCCCAATAGAACAAAGTGTTTTCTGCCAGACAGGCTATGGAAAACAGACGTTTTGGGTGTGTGCAACTGGGAGTGATTTTCCTCTGGAATTAATATATCTATGGAAAAGTAAGAACTATGCACAGACTTTAACATACTTAGATATGAATATACAAAAGTACACATAGGTATGTATATCCAGTTTATATAGATTGAGAAAAGCTTAAAAAGAAACCAAGAAAAAAACTATAAAATATTAAAAAATGACAGGTGAATTAAGAAGATATAATTTCACAATTCTGGGAAAATGAACTATGTTTTATTATTTTGAGGGCTTGATTTGACAGTAATGACTCTGTTATAGAAACAACATCAGTAGTTCTTGGTTTCTTGGCATATAATCTAGGACAGAATAATTCTGGAATCTGCAGTTTGTGGCTGCATTTTCTCATTTTTATTTAGCATAAATTTAGAATTCATTTAGAGTTTACATGCTGAAAGAACAGAGCACATACACAAAGAGATGACATATGTATGCATGTAATACTTAACTCAGCAAATATAAAAATATGCTGCATTTTTTCCCTCACTTCATAGCTGGGAGCCATACCACAGATCATTTATTCATTTCTCTTGGTTACTGTGATAAAGACACACATGTTGTTGCCCTAAAAGCCCATACCTGAATGGTAAGAGGGTAATTACTGTCCATCAAAAATAAGGATTTCTGATTCTAGTAACACAAAACACATACACATATACACACACCAGCACTTCACCAGCATCATATGAGAAAATAAAATCCTGTTGTACCTCTCAAATTGTCAGTTCTTTAACTCTAGATAGTGGCTTTAAGTCTCTAATATGGCAATCTCTGATGTGTCTTTATCAAATGCAGGGTTTCTGTATTTCATAAGCCTGGTTTTCAGTGCATGAAATAAACTGCAAAACATAATGGCAGGCACCAATTTATTGTACAGACGTGTGATAAAGAACAATCTAGAACAATCCACAGAATAAAAACATTAGTAGAATATCCTATCATGATATGAACATTCAGCTGGAGGATTAGTCATTAGATTTTAAAATACATACTCAGGAATGAAGAAACATACTCTTTTATTCTGAAGTATATCTTCAATTAAGAAAACAAAATGGCAGCTCTATTTAGGCTCTGAGGACTTTTCACTCCAATATGTCAAAGATAATTTCCTTCAAGGTGTTCTGGTGTAGAAGATAAATATCTAATAGTCTAGCCTACCTTTAAAATTCCTGCATGATTTGTTCAGGGGTGATTTCATTTGCAAATGACTATGGAAGGAAGCAGTGAGGTAAGATTAAGCAAGGAAAGAGGAGAGGAGGCCTCTCACAACATGGAAGAGGGAGCTGAAGGCAAGTTTATTGTGATGGGTTTTGCTGTGAAGAAATAAGAGCTTGTACTATAGCATCACTTTTTGTCTCTTCAAATGTGCTTTGACAAAGAAATTATATTATGTATTATTATATTAATTGCATAGTGCATGCTACTGTCTTCCAGCCTGTCTCCCAAAACCTAGAACTTCACTTTCTCATATGGCAAACAACTTTTGGCCACCTTGGTCATATGTCATATTCTTCCATCATGACAATTTCTTTGGGAACCCGGGAATAGACAAGCTATTGGAGACGCAGAGAGAACAGAACTTGTATGAAGAAGAATGTAAAAGACATTTGAGGTGTTTCCCAATGGGAAAAATGAGAGGTGGAAAAGTGAAAGTCACCAAAATAAGAGAAATTCTAGGGCTAAACAGAAGCAATCTTATAGTCAGATTTTCTATGTATTTGACATTTTGCTTCATATTTGATGCTTTTTTCTGTCTCATATTTTCCACTAATTATAATTTTAATTTATGTCACAATGTGCCTTTTAAATCAGTTGACGCAGCGGAGAGATCCGTTTATCTCTGATTTCAACCTTTCTAACCTTTCAACCTCTCTAACCATAAGGAATATGTTAATTATGCAAAACGTGAAATATTGAAAAGGTCACCAAAACCTACTGAAGCATGAGATGTAAATTATACATCTTGGGACAGGTTTGTATGCACATAGATCTATCTGTATTCACTCAAATGCCAAGCATGTCTTAACCCTCTTCATGCATTCACTATATAAATCTCCACAACAGCCTTCGCCTAAGTTCTCCAGCTCTTTCCTGGTCATTGCTATTTTCAGTTTCCTTTGCACCGGTCTGATTTTTCAGCCTTTTTCTAGACTATGCAGTAGACCATGCAATAGAGAAGAAACCACAGCATAAAGATGCTAGAGTGGAATGTGAAATCTGGAAAGGTTCCTCTTCAAATGGGGCAACAGAAAAGGCACGAGAGGTGCCCTGGTGCTGTGCTGTGCTGTGTACGAAAGTAGGGATGGAGATGAAGGCACGGATCAGCCACCCAGGATATGAGGCTTGATGGGTCTGACCTGTCCTGTGTCTGCCATGGATTCTCCCTTCTTGGCTTCTGGTTCAGTTTTAAGCCAGATGGGGAGTGACACCTACTGGGTGACCTTCTGAAAGTAAGTCATTAGCATATGATTTAAGATAATTCTAACAGGAATTTATACAGAGCAAAAACACAGCAAGGGCCTAAAATTAATGAATCAACTAATCAGACTCAGTGAGAAGGACAAATTGCACTTAAAGTAGCTCCCCTACAGTTTCATGACCAGTTTGCTGCCACTTTCAGTAATCCTTTTCTGGCATGCTGGTCAAAAATCTGTAAAGCTGATCATAATTTGCCCTTTTTATGTATAATTAAGCTCTTCAACAGCCAGCATGCAGAACCTACCTGCCTAAGACCTCTCACAGATTTTAGGATTTTATTCTAAGGTGCAATACTACTGTATTTATACACAAAGAAAGAACTGTTCATCAAATCTTGACAAGGTCTTACGCCTACACATATCAAAGTCAGTGACAAAACATTCTTAGTCCTCCTGGAGATCCTGAAGGAATTTCCTATGGTTCACTATTGTGGTGAATAGCCAATGGATAAGATGGATGAAACTTTTCCAAGCAGAGTGTTTTAAATGTGCACACATATCACTGCTAATCCAGGCTTCAGGATTTCTAAAGCAGAGACAGTCACAGCACACGCCAAGAAAGGCAGACTTTTATATTAGGTGGGGACATCAGAGAAGATTAATTTTATAAATTGTTTTAGGTTTTCTTAGCTATTTAGTCTCTTAGGTATGCTTCAGAAAGCTGGGCTGAGGAAGTTTAATGAATAATTTTATGTATAGAAAATGTTGCAAACTGCACATAGAAACTGCATTTCTATTACTTTCCCTGTTATGGGAAGGTGCTCCAAACTAAGGTGAAGGTATAAAAATGTGTTGTTTACAACCAGATTTGGGCAGCTGTGCCATATCAGGTACAGCACATTGTCTGCCTAAGAGAAGAAAAACTATGTTTTCCAAACAAAAATATTATGCTTGGTTAGTTGATGAAATTCACATTGCACATGATATCTCAGTCTTTATCTGCAGTTATTTGGGAGGGGGGGAATCATAACAAAATGTCAAAAATATGTAATTTTGAAAAGAAAGGGGAAGAATTGAAGACAAAGCAGAACTAAAAGTGATAAAATCCCACAGGTTCAGCACCTTATGATATATCTCAATGGGATGCCCAGGAAAGCACAGCAAAGTCTGTAGGGAAAGTCAACTTCAGAACCAGAAAGGACACTGCCCAGAGAAAGTCAATCAGGGATCAGCTGAATGTCAAAATACACATTGGAATCTTGAAGATGAGTGTTTAATGAAATCCAACGAGAGGGCCTTCATTTCCAAATCTGACTACCTCCTGGTAAGAGAAAATAGTCTAAAACATGGCAAAGCAACCATGTGAGAGTTGACTGGAGTAAATTAATCAACTTCTGTGTGAAAAGACTAGCAAAGGACCCAATGTGACTGCACCAAACAGTAAAGCGGCAGAAAAATCACACATACTGGCATTAGTTTAGGTTTTTAAGATGATCATTGAGGACTAAACAACACAAAGGTTTCAATTCAGTGGACATCTGTGACCAAATAAAAGAAGGGACAATGGTTGCAAACTGGAGCATAGGAGGTTCCATGTGAATATCAGGAAAAACTTCTTTACTGTGAGAGTGACAGAGCACTGGAACAGGCTGCCCAGAGAGGTTGTGGAGTCTCCTTCCCTGGAGACATTCAAAACCCGCCTGGATGCGTTCCTGTGTGATGTACTCTAGGTGACCCTGCTCTGGCAGGGGGGTTGGACTAGATGATCGTTCGAGGTCCCTTCCAACCCCTAGGATTCTGTGAAGGAGAATATCCCTCAGAGAGGATTTCAAAGGGACTACCTACAAGAAGATGGAGTGGGATTAAGAAGGTGGAGCCAGGCTGTTCATGGCAATACACAGGGGGAAGATGAGAGACAATGGGCGTAAATTGAAACAAGAAAAGTTCAGGCTAGGCATAAGGAAAAACTTCCACCCTGAGGTCAGACAGTTGAAACAGGTTGCCTGGTTATGACGAGAGTGTGTTGTCTCCATCTTTTGTTTTCAAAACCACGATAAAGCCCAGAGCAACCTGGTCTGCTCTCATAGCTGCTGTGAGCAGGGAGTTGGACTAGATGCCTCCTAAGGTTTCTTTCCAGCAGAATTTTCTATGAGTCTGTGATTATATTATACTGTGAAAGTAAATAACTGAAAAATTATTTATAGGGATAGAAATCTACACAGGAAGAAAATTATTTAAAAATTGATTGGCAGAATAAGAATTATATGTCATGATGAGGAAAACAAAAAGACTCCAGTAAAATTCAACTATATAAAGATTACACAAGCATTCAAATACCTTAGATAATGTATAAACATCACACAAGAATTGAAATACCTCAGCTCATGGGTAATGACTGTGAATAACAATGTTGTTTTAGAAGTTAGTGGTCAAGATGAATAGAATGAAAAGTTGGAAAATCCTCACAACAGGAATATGCTAAATAAACTGCAATGTCGGGTGAACTAGACGATGATTAAGCAAGTCACAAAGTACATGTCAAATTGGTGGCCAGCAAGGAGGGCAGAAGAATGACTACTGCTTAGAATGAAAATAGGATTTCTCAGGAGAGTTTTGCAAAAAGGGTAGGTATGCAGAGAAATTATAAACACAGGCTAGGGAACCCCTCTCACAGAATAGCTGTGTAGAATGTAAAATTGCATCATGGCCAAAAAATCCAATTTATAAAAGTTTAAAGAAATTGCAGAAAAGAAAGGAAAAACAGAAAGAAACTGTGTCAGCTTGAAGGTAACGAATGAGATCTGCTGACTCCAAAAGCAGGATAATAAGACTACTTAATTTCATAGATCTGCATAATACTTGAAAAAATAAGTTAGAATGCAATAATAGACTCATTAAAAATAATTGGAACTGATATAAATCAAGCCAGAATTTCACCCCTGGGTTTTGTTCCAAAAAGCTGATAATCTTGAGATGCACCCTAGGAGGACTATCTTTTTGTGAGTAATCATGTCCTTGGTGTTACACTAAAAAATATTATGTGAACATGCAGCTCTAGGCTGAATACAACAAATGATGATGCAAAGGGAAAAGACAAACAGAAAACACAGATATGAAATTATTCTGGCTTACCTGCTATATTAATATTTGTTGCATTGTAATGCTAGTGTTAATACATTTGCTTGTATTCAAAAGACAGCTGATCAGTTGCAATAATAATTTCCTGCCTGTCCGTATCCATTTAGCTTTCCCATCTTTTGTTTTCGATATTCGTTTGGTTTTGGGGTTTTTTTTCATTTTTTCTTCCCATCACTCACCTCTGGTCATTTTTAAGGCAACATTTCTCTTTAAAGTTGGTCAGGAAACACACTTCTTCCATAAAGAAAATACTAGCACTTTTTAAGAATCATAAATCAAGATGAAATTCTGAAAGCCAATTTTTAAATTTATTTATTTATTTAATGGGAGTCCAGAAGCTATAATTTTTATTAAAAAACCCAAAACTTTCCAAGGGCTGAGTCCATGTTTCTGAAGCCAGCTATGTTGCCAGGCTCCTAAGTGGGCAGGT
This sequence comes from Aegotheles bennettii, assembly GCA_013398125.1. Taxonomy (NCBI): domain Eukaryota; kingdom Metazoa; phylum Chordata; class Aves; order Caprimulgiformes; family Aegothelidae; genus Aegotheles; species Aegotheles bennettii. Next base: position 78,108 of record VZRW01007699.1, on the reverse strand, counting down.
GTTTGGTCAGTGAGTTCCCAGGGGCTCTGAGCTGCCCAATCCTTTCATAATATGCATTTCAGTGGCCTGGAAGGACCAAGCACTGGTGTCTCAGGAACCAGTAGGATTTTGAAAAATCAGTTGATGAAAACTCTGGGAACCTGGTGCCTAGGTCAGATGCCAAGGTATAAAGCCTACTTTGTAGAAAAGCCAAACAACTGTCTACAGAGATCAACACCCCTCAGAATATTTCCATTTTCAACAAGTTAGTTTTCTCTAACAGAAGAAGTTCACATCAGAAAATGCCCAGCTGTCATTCTCACCTTATTTGCATTTCTTCACAATGACCCTGTACATACAAAATACAGCGCTTCATCATGGCTCCAGCTTCTAGCTTCACAGATCAGACATTGACCACTTCCCAACACCAAATCTGCATTTAACTTTCTAGACAGTTTAGAAGCCTATTTTACTGTAACATACAAGATTCCTTCTGAATTCTGCAAGAGTCCTTGATCTAGTTCTTTTGGGTCTTGTGTGTGAAATGTGAGCTTTTCCCTGACAAAACATTGTGAAACAGGCATTCAGTAATCACATTTGCAGCTTGCTCTTTCTGGACATGATTAGTTCATGTATCATGGAAAAAGGTATCATGCCCAGTGGTGCTTGGTGACACTTTGCACTAGATAAAATGAAAGACCAAAAAAACCCCAAAACCCAAACCACTACCTCCTCCCCAAAAAAATGCAGTTAAAGAACTAGAAAAGAGCTGTTCAGTTTTCTTGCCTAGTTACCATATGTTTGTTCCTTAGCAGTAGAGTAATGAGTGTCCTCTTGGAATAGAGAAGTTATGGCCTGATATTAAAGAACTGTGTTTTTCCCCTTGGTTTAGCAAAAAGAAACCAAATATTTTTTATTGATGTTAAAGTTTCAAGATAGTACCGAATTTGATTGATAAAGAAACTGTAACATGTAAAACCATTAAAACCTGAAAGAGACAAGAAGGAAAGGTTAGGGTTGAGGTAGATCAGAAACCAAAAGGCTGAATGCAAAAATGGGCAAGAGGTGAAAATTCTGGGTAGTCTTGTTATTTACGAAATTGAGTGGGAGTGTTGATCTGCCTGAGGGTAGGGAGGCTCTGCAGCGGGATTTGGACAGGCTGGAGCGATGGGCTGAGGCCAATTGCATGAGGTTTAACAAGGGTAAGTGCCGGGTCATGCACTTCGGCCACAACAACCCCATGCAGCGCTACAGGCTTGGGGAAGAGTGGCTGGAAAGCAGCCTGATGGAAAAGGACCTGGGGGTGTTGGTTGACAGCCGGCTGAACATGAGCCAGCAGTGTGCCCAGGTGGCCAAGAAGGCCAA
>VZRW01007699.1:56415-76671 GCA_013398125.1 Aegotheles bennettii | reverse complement strand
TTGTAGTGAGGCTGGTGTTGGTCTCTTCTCCCGAATTGCTAATGACAGGACGAGAGGAAATGGCCTCAAGTTACATCAGGGAAAGTTTAGGTTGGATATTAGGAAGAAGTTCTTTACTGAGAGGGTGGTTAGGCACTGGAATAGGCTGCCCAGGGAGGTGGTGCAGTCACCGTCCCTGGGAGTGTTCAAAAAATGGGTTGATGAGGCACTTGAGGCCATGGTCTAATGGCTAGGACTATGATGGGATAAAGGTTGGACTTGATGACCCTGGAGGTCCCTTCCAACCATAGTGATTCTATGATTCTATGATTTATGAGTGGTACACTGCTGTCAGAAATATGCATAACGTGTAACAGGAAAAAAGTTTATTGCTCTCGATTCTCATATTCTTACACTCCATTCTGACATTTGCATATAGTACATCTAATTATGAAATGGCTGTTGATACATTCATTGTCTTCTGCTTGATTAGTAGTGACATGGCTGGAACAACATTCTCAGTGGTTTCAGCCTCATGTCGCTTTCATGACATGAGAAGTTACATTGCCTTTATTGAGTCAAATGTGTTCTGACACTGGACCCCTGCCTTGAAATAATACTTCATTATATAGCTTCAGACATTTTACAGTGTTTTTTTCAACTAATGCTCCCATGCAAGAGAAAGTGTAGGAAAACAATGGAAAGTGGGGGAACAGCAGGAAGCTGAATCAGTGGAGGTTTAGGTTAGATATCAGGAAAAGGTTTTTTACCCAGAGGGTGACTGAGCACTGAACAGGGTCCCCAGGGCAGTGGTCACAGCACGAAGCCTGACTGAGTTCAACAAGCATTTGGACGATACTCTCAGGCACATGGTGTGACTCCTGCACAGGGACAGGAGTTGAACTTGATGATCCCGGAGGGTCCTTTCCAATTTGATATGTTCTATGATTCTGTGAGTCTATGAATGGCTTCTAATTATTCTAAATATTTAGCAATATTTTAAATTCTGATTTTTTAAAATTCAATTATCTTGTATTACTTTTGTCACTCTAACAAAAGCTCAGTGTTAAAGAAAAGTGATATCCCTTAATTTCTTCAGATTTTTCATTATAGCTTCTAGTCTTTGGAGCTCTGGAGACAGAGAATAAAGGCACTTACATTCATTTCATGACTGTCGCTAACATAAAAATGTGTTATAGTCAGTTCAGGGCCTCAGTATTTGCATCTAGAAAAAAGAGAGCATGTGTACTTGCCTTTATAAAATATTTAAACAACTAAAATAATCAAATTTCAACAAGCTTGAGAGTGCAAGGTTCCCCTTGGGATTTATTTCCTGGCAAAATTGTGCATTTTTCAGTTTTGTTATTTGCCTGCAACTTGCTTTGCTCAGTTTTATTCAATTCCATTATTCCAAGCTGAACTAAAATTTGCTTGTAGTTCACTTTTAATTTTATATAAATTTCAAAATGCCAAACCCCAAATTACATATATAATTTGGATTTTCCCAGTAGAAATCTGAACACTTGTACAAACCAAATTTTCTTTTAAAATATAATATGAATTTCCCCAAACTGATATTTGATGTCATGTTTTGATGGAAAAATCTACACAAGTATTAATATCGCTATATGTCACTAAACTGTCATTTCCTTTTCAAACATTCTACATAATTGTTTTCCATTTGGTAAGACATTTATATTTCATTAGTTTAGATTTCATCTCCAGATATGACTTTGCCTTCTACGATTGCTTTGCTTATCACTTACGTTGTGTGTAAATCATTGTGCTGTACACTTCAGTGAGGGGGAGCTTTTCTGGTCATTGTGTGTAACTGTGCGAGGGGGCAGGTAAACCCTTCCTGTGGTCTTGCTTTTATAAAGTATTCTGTTTTCACATACTCCAAGTAACATAAGAATCTCCATCTCTAGTAGCTAAATGTGCTTTTTTAAACTAAAATACTAAAAGCTCTCTCCCCACTGAGAATATGTAAAGAGACTATTCATACCTGGCTTTCCAGGAAACTTGATTTAGGTTTCATAAGTACCAAGTTACGTATTTTGCTGAAACTTTTTAGAGGCAGCAGAAAATGAATATGCAAGAGCAGAAAGGCAGCCATCCCCATACTTCTCATGTTCTAGCTTGCAACAAAAGCCAGATTGGCCCTTAACATCTGCTTTGAAGGGGGTACACCAGCTTACACTTTTCTTTACACATTTGCCTAAGAGAAGCAGAGGGCTATTCCAAAATGCTTCTAGCTTGAGACTACCCAGGATAAGTAAGGAACTATCATGGCCCTGCCAAAACAGCCCAAGAATTCCAGCTGTGCCACTGTAAACATCTTGTAGGCTCTTCTTGCACCCTGGCAGCACCCAGGATCAGGCCTGAAGACCTCACCTCTGGGACATCAGCACCACCAGAGTAACCAAAAGGGGACCTCACTGTGCAGTGCAAGAGACGTTTTAGTGTCATCTCTTACCTCTCCATTCCTGGCTCCTGGGCTTCCACTTGTCTTATTCTATGTTGTCAATACACAAATATCTCACTTTTGTGATATGTTCTACTGCCACCAAAAAATTTGATGTGGTCCAGAATACGTGGTGGTGCCAGAGCTTATTTAGAAATAAGCATCTGGTTTGAATATCTCTCTTGCTAGCAACACAAGTGCATATATTCTCAGTGTAGTAGCTCAGCTCTCCTGACTGTGTCATCATTTTAATGCATTAATTCTTCCTGAAGAACCTTACCACTGTCCTCTGATTTTTAATCTATGTAGCATGGAGCATGCTTGACAGGATTTTGATACAGCTGTGACTCTTCCTAATTCCCAGAGACTAGATTAGCCATATTTCTTTTTGATCCCTCTTTTTCCTGTCTGTCTGGGCATATATATATACCTTTCTCAAAAAAAGCAAAGCTTTCAAACTCATTATCTTTTACGTAGCATTGACATTTCCCCTTCCTGTTTAAACTCTTAGTTATACCCTGATTACAGAAACTTGGTTACCCTTTAAACTTCACCAAAACTTCAGTCAATTCCTCCTCTGTTTCCAAGGGCCAAACTATTTATGTCACACACATAAGTTAGCCTGGCTATTTCAGACAGCACCAGGAGCATTTGTAGCTTTTGGAAATTAAGCTTTCCCTATTACTAACCTTCACAAGCATGCATATATTTCTTTTAACCTGATTTTACTAGTAAGGCAGTTACTAAGAGTGAGCCTCTAATAGCCCAGGTAGGTTTAGGTAAAGAATAAGCTCAAACAATATTTCTGAACTTTTAAGGGCATTATTTTAACAACCTACCTGTAAAACCGCAAGAGGAGGTGACAGCCCGTCTTAATCAAATATTAGCAACCATTTTGGAAAACAGTGTCAGTGTGTTCCAAAAATGTGTTTTTAGAAACAAAAGTGTAAGAGATCCAGAAAACTCACAGTGAACAATCAAGTTCTCAAGGAACTAGAACTCATTTTAAAAGAGGTGTTTCTGCATATACAGGAGGAGGGAATTTGGTGCCTACTTCCTACTTTATCCAGCAGTTATTTGGAAGGTCTTCCAAATATTTCAGTTCTTGAATGAGATTAATTCTGAGCATACATATACATCTATATTAGGTAATACATATGATATAGAGGAATTATAATAAAGCATAGTAAAGCTGACTCAAAAACCTGGCTGGTGGTCATAGCTGTAGAGAAATATTTTAAAATTTGTGACTTATTGTCTCTAAAACATCCCTGAAGAGAAGTCCACATGTTTTAATAGCTTCCAGATGTAATGTTAAGAATGGGGCATCCATGAAGGAGGTCTACCTAATTTATAGCTTGAATATTCTCTCCTTCATTTTGTAGTACTACACGGTGATGTAAGGTTATTAAAGGCCACATATATTGAATTCCAGAAGCTACTTGCAGAAAATGACCTATGAAAATTATGCTCGTGAGAAAAAATACAGAAGTGGTTTTAACCTCTCCTTTTTGATAGGATTCTTATTATTTTCACAGAGAGCTAGAAGAAAGTGATAATACAATGAGACATATGATCTGAAATGAGCTATGATTTTAGACAGTATATACAGGTAAAATAGTGCTCTTCAATAAATGTAGTGCTGACCTCGGCATGAGTTTTCCCTTTTCTGAATTACTGGTCACTGGAGAGAAACATCGTCCTAACATTTTCTCCTTGATTATTTGAAATCGCATCACTTTCACAGATATTACTTTTGAGTACAATGATCCAGTTAGGTAGCTCAGGTGTACTGTGCTGGCTTCTCACAGACCGAATCTCATCTCCACATCTGTATGTTTAGAGATCTTCTTATCCAAAAGCTTAATGAAGATTTTTTATGTGTTCCAAGTGTCAGATGCTTGGGTTTCAGAGTAGAATCACTCGTCCTTTCTCTCCTGGAAGTTCCACATGGTCTCAGCACATTTTACAGCAATGAAGAAAAAGGATTATACTTTTACGTGTTTGTTATGAATACTGAACTCACAGAAAGCAAGATCTATTTACATTAGCAAAGTTCTCACCACTGTTTTTTCTGAAAAGATTTATCCATTTTATTGCTGATTTCTCCTTCTTGTTTAATAGCACTTGGGCAATAATAATGAAAAAGTTTCTGTAGTGTCCTTTATGGGGAAAAAAAAAAAGTAAAAGAACTATTAGAAGAATGGCTAATCTTTTAAAAGCTATTCCTAAAACAAAAACAGATCATTTAGGATTAGGGATAGTTTATTGTATTGTTGATGGAGAAAACAAGGCATACAAGGACAGTGTTTATACTGTTTAAGCAGTGCACTTTTGCCGTGAATTGCATTCCTCTGGGGAATCTATCAGCCTCTATATTTTGCTTTTGCTCTGGTCCATCTCCATAGCAACATGTTTGTTTCTATGGAGAATCTGGGTGAATAATTTTAAATTGAGCCTGAAATTTTTAAAACAAAGGTTCTATTCTCTATAAAATAATAATGAACAAAGGTAATTTTAAAAAACTTCAAAAAATAAGCATAATTTTGCCCTTCTTTTACTCTACTACAGACATGGTTAGCTCTGAGCAATCTTTTGATTTCTCTTTCCTGTGATGTTCAGACTGGGAGCAGGCTTATCCACATGACTTCAGTAGCTGTTATAAAATCTGGCGGGGAATTTTGCATTCCAATTTGTACGGCTCACTTACTGTATTCACTAATTATGTTATATATACACATTCCAAGTTTTTGCTGAGAAACTGGGATCTTCACTTAAAAAAACCTCAGCAAACAAAAATATCATGAGAAGAGGGGGGAGGACAACAGGACAAGATGACTTTGAAATCACTTTCTGGATACTATAGGTAATTTTAGAGGTGGTCTTTAAATTATAGCCAGTATCACTTCTGGCTCCTATTTGTAGCTGTTCACTCTTTCTTCTCAGGGAAATATGCTATGGTTGAGAACTATTTATTACCTCAACATAACATTGTTAAAAATAGTTTTTAAAAAAATTAGTGCTCTTTAACATTAATCCTAATTAAACAATTGTTTCATCATTCTTTCAAATGTGTGCACCCAGAGAAATCTAAAAAAAGACAGGATATTTCTATCAGAATCTACTGGAAAATAAAATAAATTTTAAAAAAATCAGAGGAGAAAAAAACTAAGAAAAAATTATCTCTTTTTATATAGTATGTTTTTTTATTATGAATTTTTAAAGACCAGTAGGTCTTTTATGCCTAGTAGCAAAATGATCCAGCTAGTTTTTCACTCAAATAATTTCAGGAATTCTCATGGAATTGCCAAATTTATCTGACCAAAGTCAGCTTTCCCACATTGCACAATATGGCAAGACTGAAAATCCTGTGTATAAACTGACATAAAAAGAAGGACCTTTGTTTTGTTTAATTGCTCAGGTGGTGTCAGCCTATTGAACCCAGTTTAGACAATGCCATTCATTCAACTTACCAGAATTACTGCTGTGAAGTTTGAACAATTCTGCAATATTTTAAGGCAGACCCAGCATCTGCATCATCTGGAGGTAATGAGGCTTTCATTCTCTATGCCAGCTATTCAAGTCTTGTATCTGATGATACTCAGAAAGTTTTCACAGATGGTCCATTCCAACCTGTTCTTTTTCTGCTTCCCCTGGGGTTGTATTTTTTTAGGCATTTCCCATCTGCCTGCTTTATGATCTTTAAATAGATGGAATATTCTGTTGAAAGGAATGAATACTTTTATTCTGCCTCCAAATTCCTTCCCAATGATGCCACATGCACATTAGAGCTAGCACGCCCATACTTTGAAAAGAAGCATAAAGTTAAGTAGCAAAATACGGACCTGTTTTATATAACAGTGAGTCACTGCTGCATTTCAATCATAGACTACAGACAATAAAAAGAGAAATGAGGTGTCAGTGATTTAATTGGCATTAATAGACAAAGGCTGTATAGAGACAGCATTATCTGTTTTAAACTACAAAAACATGTTCCTTTATGGGATAGGTGCCCTGCCATCAGCCAATGAAAACAGCTTTAAAAACCTGTATGCCATAAGTAAACAGGACATACAATTATGGAAGTGGTTTCTGAATATCACTTAGAACAATATATTTGAATGATATAAAAACAACTGAAAAACAACTACTGAGTAAAGAAAGATGGTAGAATTAATTTTGAATAAAAGTATCAGAAGAAATTCACTCCTATTCCACAAAGTAAAATAAATAAATAAATAAAAGCAGAATCTGTGACCGTTTGTTGATAATCATTTAAGCCAACCTTTCCTAGATCAGCTAGGAAAAAAAGGAACATAGAAAAGGGTGGCAGCTTTGTTTGGAACCAAGATTGTAAGAAAAAATCACGTGGCATGTGTGGCTTTATTATTGTAATGTCTGCACTGAACTTAGTGAAGTTCTTCAGATTTCAGATTGCAAACCACTTGGTTTCAGTGGGAACTACAGGAAAATCAGCTTTTGTCTAAATCAGATACCTGAAATTGTGTTGCTCAGTACTAGGGTACTTTGAATTCCAGGCCATTTCTGGAAATTTGGGTTTCAGCATACAGCAGACTATATTCACTTGCAGAGTTCACTCATATTTGTAATTCTGTACTTCTGCTTGAAAAATCTATGAAAACTTGTAGAAAAAAAGAGAAGCATGTTCATCAGAATTAAATGTACTGGAGACAAATTATTACTCAGGTTCATGCAGGTTTAGTGTTTTCTGTCCTAAAATTCAAATATATCCTGCAGTGTAACATCTGTGTACCATCCCCCAGTGAAAATCACAGGCATTCATCAGCTCTGTGGAATATAAATTAAGAAACCAAGACAGTAAAACACTGAAAGATGTTTTTTTATGTCACAGGAAGAAACAAGACAATTAACAAGTAAGTCAAGAATAAAACACTGAAATATGAGAATTAAAAACAACACCAAACTAATTTCAATAAATTAAAGTGATCAGCAAGTCTCACATGCATTTTTTTAAAAGCTGGTGGATAGATTCTTCAATGAGATGTCATTAAAAGGCTAAAGGCCTTTTCCTGACAAAGGGATATTTGGAGACTCGCCATCTAATAGCAAACAGTCATGGATAAGTAAGTTGTTCTCTTCAAATCCAAGGTCTGTCTCTAAATCTGTGCAGACATCATAGGAAGCCCCTGGGAATATTGTATGTGTTTGGATCACATAACAACTACATGACTTTTAATTGTGGTTATACTGGAATCTATGTCAAACTAGAGGTTGTACAAGGGTCCGTAGGGTAAATGTTCAACAGCTAGTGAGCTGAATAAAATGGACCATATTACTACTTAACAGTCTGGTACTGCGTATATTTTGTATAGGCTCATCTCATTCTAAATAAACACTACACTGTCCTCATGAACGACACAGTGACATGTCATGTTAGAACAGCTTCTCTTCACAACCATTTTTTCCGTGTATCTATGTTAATGACAGTCAGTCCAAAGAAATGCTTTGCACTTGGAAGAAAGTATGGAAATATCTAAGGTGTTTTAAAACCTGTAGAAGGAATTTCAACTGCTCTTTTGCATGGAAAAGTTTACTTTAAAAAAGTAAGAAGAGTTTTACAGAGCTAGAATAAGGGCACAATATACCATACCATTCATGTAAGAAACAGATTGACATTCCCACTCATCAAAATAGTAAATCAGAAATTAGAGAACTTGCCATGAATTTGAAGTTTGTTAACTCAGGGAGTGCCTTAACTATTGCATTAGCTTTTCCATCTTGGGTTGGAGAACTTTTCCCCAGGACAATGTATCCAAGCCTTTGTACTGCCATAAAATATTCTGGTTTTGGAAGAGGAAAAAAAATAGTTAGAACTTTTTGCTGGCTTTACGGATAATGAACTAAGTGCCTGTTATTGACTGCTAGGGTAGGACCTAGCTAACTCTTGATAATATTAGCCACCAGAAATAGTGCTTTCTGTTTAACATCCATATGGAATTGTAAACGACTCACACACTACATGATGAATTAGCCAAATGTAAATTTGCATTAGCTAGACAAAAAGATGAACCCTTCAGACTCCTCTTTAACTATGCTTCATCTCTTCTTGGTTGGCTTTAGCACCATCTTCCTCCATGAAATGTTCTTATCCAACATCCAAAATCATCTTGTTGGCAACATGGTCTAAGTGATTAACATCACTTACAACATTTACAATTCACGCTAAACAGCTACACTCATTGCCATAAAATGAAATCCTTTATATGCACACTCATAGATTTTACATGACAAATACATAAAAAGACATAACAAAGTTGCCTAAATACAAATTATGCCCCTGCCAACATTCCCTAAAGTCTACCCATTCATTGAGCAGGCTATGGATCAAGCCTTTCTCCATAAGAGTTCTTCCTAAGCAGTTCTTCCTGAAAAGGCTTACCTAGAAACATAGATGTAATTTCTGCTTTTTCTATTTCATCATCTCCTCTGCGGCTCTGGTCCTCTGTTGTGTTCCTGTTTAGACAGTAGAAACTCTTCTGCTTTGTTGTTTCTCTCCATTTAATGCTGTTGTATAGCAGTCTATGGGTGTTGCCTAATGTGAAAGCCTTGGCCACTTAAAACGTGGCTGTCAGAGGCAGTTGCTAAGAAACTACAATTTAACTGCTTTCAAACACTGTTTTACTAAAGTGCAATTACCCACACCTGCTATTATTATTTATATGAGCTAATGTATAATTCCTTCTTCACCATACTGGACACGTCCTCTCTTACCTCCCATTGCACTAAGCCCCTTCTTTATAGCAGCTTGTGAGATCATTTCTCATCTCATCCAAACATTTTAAAACCACCCCGATATCCCAAATATTTCCCAGGCAGGGATATGTGTCACAAAACAATTTAGTGTAGCTCAGCACAAGACAGAACATAAATGCCCAGATGGCCACTGTCACTTAGAAAACCATTATTATAAGACAGAGCCTCCAAAGAAACTTTACCCCCAGAGAGACTACACGGCTGAATAAGAAGTGGATGGACATTTTTTAGTTGAAGAAAATGCTTATGCAATAATAAATTGTTTAACTAAAAAGTAAGTGGATCATTTAGTAACTCTGCTTCTAGTAAGTCAGCCTACAATATTTTGTTATATGAACAAACAAAATGCCAGCAATAAGGAATATATACTCAAGAGGAGTGGGTGTCATTTGGGTGGAAAACTTTTGTCTTCATCTTTTTTTATCATGTAAACATCTATTGGTGCCTCCTGAATAATAAGGACATCTTTTATAGTATCTTGGCTGTATTCCACATCAGCTCAGGCCATTCTGTTTAGTAAGTAATTTCAACCATGTGAATTAGATGCCTTATTCTTTGCTTCCTGAGGGTGAATGTAATCAAGCAGGGACTTGAATGAGAGGAAGTTTTGGGCAGATAATAGGAGTGAACCATTAAAATGCAAAGAGTTTATAAAGCTTGATGCTTGCCCTTTTCATGCAACAGGAGGTGAACTAGCATGCAGCAACAAAGAGTAGTAACGGGATAACAGCATTAATAAGAACAGCATGGCACCTCTCCATGGATGGGAAAAGCCAGCTTCACTTCCCTCTTTGCTTCCACTCAGACCTAACTAGACACAAACCAGTGAACAGGTCCTGCATGGAGGCGGATGTATTAGCTTCAGTCCACATGTGTGTTAAAACAGCTGTAAGTCTTCTGGAGAGACCTTTGCTTCTATCTGAAGAGTCAGAAACACTGGAAATGGGACTTACATATGTCCCTAGTCATTCACATGGGTATTCTCAAAACAGAGAATGTGAAGGAAAAAAAGAGAAGGAAAAGGGGAGAAAAACAAATCTTACCTAGTAAATACCCACAGGCTAAGACAGACCTTCTACATTTACAAGCTGTTTAAAAGAAAGTTATGTTTTATAATGCAAATCTTGATGTAAACCAATCTCTTTAATCATTGAATCACTAGTCATTTAAGTTAAACTCCTTGATTTTTAACATCTGGTTTGTAATCAAAGAACACAATTACTTGTCTCACTGCTGAATTTGGATGTTTGTTCTGCATTTATGTAGGTTTCTGGCACTGCTTTGTTGAATATTTCAGCCTATCTGTGGAATGGTGACACAATGTATGCTGCATTAGACTGCAGAGGTAAACTGTGATTTGTAGCTGCATGTGGTTGTTAATTACACAAAGAAAAACTTTGGAAACAGTACAATAAACAGATGAGGTTATCTGTAAATCTCTCATTTTCTGGTTTTAACTCCCAAAATAAGTAATACAAATGTGGCCATGTTTTCTTGCATGAAAATGACAGTAAGTTACAAAAAAGTAAGTTTTGTATCAAAAGATACCTCTGTGCAGTTATTTGTAAAAACAAAGATGCATTTTCTTCCCTAAGAGAAAGTTTCTGGAGTCTACAGTTTCTTTCAAATAGTTTTATGTTCATTAACAAACATTTTGACGTCTCTAGATGACTTAGTAACATATTGTAAGAATATATTTCAGCAGAATTTCAACACATCTACTGCACAACTGCAGCAAACTAACTTCAGGATTTTGACAAGTCCATTTTTTGAAAAAACAAAAACTAAAACAACCACATTTTCACAAAGTTCTGTTTTAGAGTGGCATGGGGATAGGAAGTCTGAAGATATAATTTGAATGACCACCTTTGGAGACACAGTTCCCCATGGTGTGCCCAGGAGACCTGCAGAGACATTACAGTGCCAGAGAGGCAAGGGGGAGCCCCTGCCTCCCTGCTGTGATGGGCCCTGGGGCTGAGGAGATGCATGTCACGGGACACCAAGTGTTTCCAACCTCTTCCCAGGTCCAGACACATGTTATCATTCACGTTCTGAACACAACACAAAAGCACTATATTAAGTGCCATTTTTTATACAAATGTATCAATAGAAGTTATTAGGCTTTAAGGCATGCTTTTAAGAGTACTTTGAAGAGACAGAGGGTGGCAGACCACAGAGAGAGCTACCAGGTGCATTCCTGTGTATCCAGACACATATATTTTTTAATATTTTTTCACTTGTGTGAAATTCCTTCTGTTTTACTTTTGCATGGATTAGAAATTAATTCTTCATCATATCCTCTTTGACACCTGAAGTAGATACCATAAACCACACAACTAATAAATCTAGGGATTCAAACTGTAGCCCTTGGCTGCCACCTAAAGGTTTCATATTCTCNAAAAAAAAAACAAACAAAAAACCAAAAAATGATTAGTTGAACAGCGCTACAGAAAGAATAATTTCTTCTCTCTGTGTACACTTTGGATTTGAAAGCCAATCTAAAATTTAGGAAAAAAAAAAAGTACATATTGCTTGGTTTTGGTAAAAGAAGACATCCAGAACAAATATAAAAATATAAAAATAAAAGCAAGCATAAACTACTGGGCAATGGATGGCTCAAGGGCAAAAGTGGGTGGGTGGTGTGCCAAGCCACCATTTGGTTAACGCAACAGGGGCTAAGGGTAGGTTGTGTAGGTCTTAAGCTCTCTACAGAGAAGAGATTGCTCTCTCTAGGCACTCTTTAGAAATTCAAGCTACTTGAAAATAGCAGGAGCTCAGACAGAAAATGAAACGCTGGCCACTGACTTCTTTTAGCACCAAGTCAGAATTCTGCTTCAGCTCTCTGTTTAGCTAAAACTATCTATAATTTCCATCAATTAACTTAAAGTCATTGTTTCTTACTCATTCTTACTGTATTAGGTGGTCAGTACTGACTTCTTGCACAGATATTTTGGATCCGTTATAAATGTTTTAATTTCAATGAACTATCAGTTTTACATAATGAAATCATATGTTTGGAAAACTTTTTCTAATGTATCTATGTGTCAAGAATTCATAACATTACACAGTGAATATTATCTTTTGCTCTTTAGATGAATGGATCTCATCAAAACTTTTTGGTAGGCTGTAGAATATAGAGTGAGGATCTGAATCAGGAGAAAGAGGGCTCTGAAGTGGTGTGGCCACAGAGTATAAATGTAATACTGCCAGAGAATCAACCTATAACTTGAAATAAAGTTGTACTCAACTTTTTAATGTTAGAGTAATACTAATGCACATTCTTTTTGTCATTTCTGTGATATGTTCATCCTACATGTTTTACAGCCTGAAGCACAATCAACAAATAAAAGAACAAATTAAGTAGAAGAAGAGAAAGAGGAAAAAAATGTATTATCATAAGATCAAAGAATTTGTGGACAACAAAGAATGTATTTCTGCTGGTTTTGGGTTTAAAGTTTAATCCTGATTTACACATCCAACTCCATTTTGACTCCCCACAGGATCTTATCTGTTTTATTTTCAGTTTACTCTCTCCTCCTACAGGAATGATACCTCTCATGTTCTTATAGGGAAGTGGACTGACCAACTGACAATGATGCACTAAAAAATAAACCAAGAGTCTACAGAGAACTCGTGGTTTCCACCCACACATGGGAAGCAGCTTAGTGACAGCAGCATTTTGGCCCCCATTGTAAAAATGAAAACCCACAAGTAAGCAGTAAATTCATAACTGTGCTTTTTCCAGCTGTGATCATAGTGTATTTGCAGTATTCCCTGGGAGACAGTTAATGGCTAAGAGCAAAAAACCTAGTCATTCTCTACTGTCCATTTGAGTGATCCATGTGTCTATGTCTTCTGTGGCACATGCAGTTATATTTGAGTTTATTACCTTGATCACATCTCTTGAGATCATAACCTTCCATGGCATTTACTAATATGATGGTTTGTGCATAGGTAAGGTGCATGTCACTGGTATCTGTACTGCTTGTGTTGCTGTCTGTTCTCTTTTACTTCCGTTTCGGGCCTGGATTTTTCTGTTGAGCATGGTGAAATTTTAGTTTAATTTGATGTAATGTAATTCTTGTTTCTGAGTCAGCCAGGACACATATCCTGTAAATTAATATGTTATGTTCCATTTTCTTCCAAGGCCAAGCCATACAGTTTTGTTAATTACGTGTAGAAGTGTAGAATCAAGAAGCAATTATAATGATAATCTTTTCTGATCTTCTATGTTATATAGACTACACAACTTCACCAAGCAATTTCTCCGTTAACCTTAACACTTTCATTTTTGTTTTATAGTCTGTCTCTTATACAGCCACTGCATCTTGAATTAAAGACCACTCGTGATGGAAAATGGTGCCAAAGAAGTCTAATCAGAAACATTTTTCTTCAAACACAGGCTTACTAAATTATTTTGCAATCTCTATTTTCCGCATTACCTTATAGTGTTAATTAGTGTGTCATGTCACATGAGGATTATTTGCTGGTAAAGTATCATATTAACTAAATTCTAAAAGAACAAACAACTAGTTTGGCTGCAACTTAGTTATGTGAAATATTTTCCATTTGAGATAAAACGATAAGGCCTGCAAATTTTGGACCTCAATTTATACTGACTCTTTAAATATTGTTGAGTAATTCAATTGCTCCTAGACAGCCTCAACTCGGGCCAGAAGTGTCTGTCTCAAACAAAGCGGTGTCTGTCCATTAGCAATACATTAATCCCATAGTCCCTCTCATGCCTTATCCTGATTTGAGTAATGGTTGGTACCAGATGCTTCAGCAAAAGTAGAAATCACCTTTAAAGGACTGCATCACTATATGGTTGCAGGGGAAATTTTTCTGTAGCCCCAGACAGAGGTTGGTTCTTGTTCTGAAACATGAAAGCTTACCTCCATTATGAACTTTTATCCTGGCTCATGTAAAGGTACATAAAATTCACATAAATATCTATTTTTAAATTCTACAAAGTTCTTATTTGGAGCAAATGAATTCCACAGGTTCATTATACTTTATTTTAAAAAGAATCTTAGCTTTATTATAGCACGAAGGAAAAACAGTAAAACCCATAACTACAGCTCTACGGGATCCTAGAATCAGACAAGGGAAGATTTATTGATATGAATAAAAAAAAATTCTGAAGTAGGGATGAACTTGTATGATGTGCTGCTCAAACATAGATGTTCCTATGCCAAAGTGATAACAATCTAAGGATAAGTAGGATGTGAGAGGCAAGAAGACATATATACAGACACATATTTGAAACAATTACAAAAATCAGTAGCTAATGTTTTCTTCTTGTTCTTTTTTATCATTTCTAAATACTGACATCAGCCTCTATTATTTCTCAATTTCACCATTAAACATTTCTTGATTAATTTTAGTTGTCATGTTAGCAATGAGTCTTGAGCTGGTGAGAGAGGGGAGGGGATATTCAGATAAATACCCCACAGTGAGCATCCTGGCTGTAACATGTGCACCATATTTCAATACTGAAGACAAGACCAGATGAAAACCTATCAGAGAGGCTCAAAACCTTTGATAATTCTGGAAAAACACACCCTCCCGGTCTCTGTTCCCTACCCCTCCCACTTCCCCCCTCTGCCATGCACACACAGAGTTTGCCTGTGGGAATTTTCCACTCATCAGCCACCACTCAATGCACCAGATTGAGCAGCTTAGCTATGAAAAGGAGAAAATGATTTGTAGTCATCAGTCACCTAGTTACAAAATTCTGCATTGTAATGGTAGGATACTTTTGAGTCTGACCTATAGATGCTATACTGTGCTAAAAATGAACTTTAATTTCTGTTAAACAATACTACTGCTGTTTCTAAACCACAACTTGACTTTCCCTTTCAACCTCTAACAATTAATTTCCTCAATAGCTTCTCAGGAGGAACTTCAATCTTTCAGAAGTCCCAAGTAATATTTCCTACTATTTCTCCCTATACAGTACCTTTTTCTTTGTAAAACAGTACATAGGAAACCTCTGAGAAATACAAGTCAGCTAATGGTGACAGGGGCTTACCTGGGAAATTTCTCTGAAAACTTTCCAAAATGTTGTTAGGCTTGCTGTATTGTTATGGAATATTTCATGTCCCCCTTTGGTAACCCAATATCGTAAATCCTGGGGACGTAGAAGGTCTGACATCACCATGGAAAGAGGATGAGGGAGAAACTGCAGTGCTGCTTGAGATAGCTTCAGCAGCAGCGATCACGACCTTGGGACTCCATTAGGGAAGTGAGAGAAGCAGAGGGGAGGAAGATGGGGAAAGCAAGAGGCCTGTAAAGTATCTAAGGATCCATATGAAGTGGCTGGGGGGGGGAAACTATATGAGTAAAAAATAATTTTAATGCAAGTGAGGAGAGAGGCAGGAAGAGAGTAATAGTCTTCAATGGAAAAAAAAAATAGAAAAAGTAAATGTTGAGGAAGAAGAAGATGAAAACACCTGAGATGTAACACAGTCACTGGGCTAGCACCTAAACTGGCCCTCAGCAGTAAGTGGAGAATACTTACCTTTTTCAAGTACCAGAGCGAAAGGTAAGAGACAAGCAACAAGAAAGAAGGAAATGGGTGGAGGTAAAAGAAAGAAAAACATGTGGAGTGCCAGAGTAATGTGGATAGTTTCAGCTTGCAACAATTAAAAAATAAAATCTGATAAAAGCCCATGACTGTTGCTGAACTTCACAATGGCTGTTGCTTATCTGTAGAAATGAAAATGCCATTTGTTTATGTCACTAACTGTCCTCTGAAATGTGTGTTTCCAGAGCAGCTCAGCAGCCTTATCTACCAAGAGAAAAACCTGGCCTTCACCCATTCTCCATGGAGCTGGAAAACCATACAATTAGCATCAAAACAGTAATGACTCTTTCAGAGTGGGCTGCAGTCCTTTGTGAATATATAAGTAAAATGATATGTTCTTCGTTCTCTGTTAATCATTGAAGGAAAACAGGAAAATGGCACAAAGATTAGGAACATGGGGTCTGGTTTTCAGTTCTTCAGGCAAAAGTCCCACTGAAATAAGGTTAATGAAATAACTTATTTGGCTTATTGTTCTTCTGTCCACTTTTCCTTCCAGAAAGTGCCTGTAAATCTGTGATGCAATATCTGGAAAATATTAATGACGGCATTTAGAAGAACCCCAGGTAAATTTTAGACTTTAAAGATAGGACAGAGGGAAGCTCTTCTGTCTGAAGTCAGAAAGGCTCACAAAGCACACCACAGCTTTACTAGTCAAAAGGAAGAAAACACTTCTATCTGAAATACCAGTTCCGTCACATAAAAAAGCATAGTGGAAGTACTGAAAAATCTTAGTGTAACAGTGTTCTTTATAACTCTGTGTGTGACAACAATTGAAATGTTCTTCTTTCAGAGTACATCTGTTCAACTGAATATACTGCTGGGTTTTTTTCAGTAAATTCTTCCAGAAAGAGATTATTAGAGCATTTCAATAAACAGCCCTAAGCTTTGATCACTTGTTACCATACACATTTTTATGCTTTTGAGCATCTTAGTTGGATTATATAGATAATTTCTTATTCTTGCTTGTGTCTAGAAAAATCATCCTAGCCTTTCTTAAACAAGAGGACAAGGGCACCTTTACTGAGGCCCCCCTTGATGCTAATTTACAGATCAGCTATCTGTACTACAGATGTCCTAGGAAATGAGTGTCTGTATGACAAAATTACATTTTGTTAAAAGTTTTGTGTATTGCACAGGGCATTTTGAATTTTATATAGAAATTTATAGGATATAAAAAAACAGTACAGGTGTATTGTTCTCAGCCCACACTGCTGGGGGAGAGGCCTATGCTTCCTCAGCAATCTGTTTCTTGGGAACAGCTATTGAGTTTGAATTGTTCCATCAATTTAAATTGATGGGTTATGAAAATTTTGAAAAATACACTGACTTCTTTATATGAAACAGATGCAGTTTAGATTCAAATGCCGTGTAGAAAAAAGAACCCAAGCTATAGCAAATGCTATTGTATCTGACAGACAAGCATGTGATCATTTTATTTAGTTATATAGCAAATAAATACAATTTGCATGTCAGTGGGATCAAGTGAATCCACCCAATCCAAAACAATTACTGTACTCCAGTAAAATTTTAAATTATTAAGATAGGGAAGTTGGAGGGAAGTGCAATTAAGTTTATCAAAATGCTTTCTATGGGAATTTTAACCCTGTCTAAAATGCCATTTTAAGGTAAGAAATCACGGGACAGGCTAGTGAACACATAATGCATTTTTCATTTTGAAAAGGTTTTGATATTACAAGTTGTAAAACACCATCACTCTTCCCTTTGCCATCTTGGTTTGGACTCTCCCCCATGAAATGGCACGTGAGAGATGGTTGGAAATACTCAACCAAAAAAGGGACGTGGTTTTTGTAAGAAATGCTTTGGGTATTTTGACCAGCTCTAGTGAATATTGATTGCAGATGCAAAGTTTTCAGAACTGTTTCCTGAAAAGAAAGGCTATTTGCCAGCACTGTGATAGAAAATTATATTTTTTTTTTCAATAAAGCAAATGTAAGTGCTGGAAAGAAAGCACAGTTAGAATACTCCAAGGCATTGGGTTTACATGTAATACAAGAACAGAGAATTACATACTTTCCACCATAAAAATTTGTAGAATAACTTAGGTCGGAAAAGTCCCCCTAGGCTCAACCAGCCCTCTGCTCAAAATAGGTCCAATTAGATCAGGTGGCTCAGGGACTTGTTCAGATGAGTTTTAAGTATCTCCAAGGACAGAGATCCCACAACGACATTACTTCAAGCATCCATGGCCCTGCGTACAGGACAGTGGACTGAGACTTGATCCAGTTCCATTGGTCTTAAACTCCTTGTTGTAAGTCTCTTATGTGACCTTAGATGATTCAGTTTCTCCACTTGCAAAACTAGATTATTCAAATTTCCTGCATCATGTTCTTTGAAATGTGGCTTATATTAATGCATTATAAACACTGTCTAAACAACAATATATTCAAAGATGCTGTCCAGGAAAAGTATTTTTAAGTCTTTGGATTCCACCATGGGAGTAGTGAAGCTAAAGAAACGGGGAGAAGCTGCATTTTTCATAAACCAGCAGAATACTTCAAACAGTTACAGTGGCCTCAACTGACAGAGGCCTCAACTATTGGCACCTCCAGGTCTTGGCTTCTTTGTTACTGCCCATACAGGTGACTTCTACAATTCAGGATGCACAGCTCTCACACAGCGCTGGCATCCTTTTTGTTATGTTCTCAGTGTTCAAATTAGTGACTAGAGTATGTTCGTTTTGGTTACCTTTTCAGATATTATATTTTAAATTATCCATTTTTCTTCTTCCACATTAACCTCTAGGTATTGTTTCTCTGCCCAGAACGTCAAATCCTTGGATATCATTCTCACCAGGAGTAGCACATGTAACAATTCCATTTCCTATTTGTATGGTGAACGGCCTATGCTTAGAACTTCACAAGATAATTCATGCTGTTGAGGACAGAGCTGTTTACTATATGATGCTTATGATAATTAAATTTCTGATCTGATAAAGAGATTCATGCAGAATGTATCCATATGGAGTATTAGCTGTATTCTTTCTCCCATCAGCACTACTATGCAGGTGAAAATTCCAAAGTAGAGAGATCTCAATTTCAGTGACTTTTGCTTCTGCAAGAATTTTGTTTAAAGATATTTCCCTGTATTTCTTTATGTCTCATCCTGGATCCTTCTTTCCAGATACATTGGAATCACTGTGAATAAACATCATGACCCAGGAATTAGACACTACAGCGTCAAGTAGGAGGAAATTGAGTTGAGTTCACCTGTTGCAAGTGCATCTCATTTCAAAGTGTAGCACTCAACTGAGCTCTCTTGGGACACTTAACTCATCACTTACGTAGTTTGAAATGGTGACCTCTGAAATCATAGCACTTTTAGGTCAAGAATGCCACAATGTTTGAAGTCATGTAGATGCTACCCTTCTATGTTACTATCACTGCATGTGGCTTTCTCACATTCTGCATCCCCATTTGGGCCGTGGCCACTTGAGGAATGACACTTAAATGTCTGAAATGGGTTTTTTCCCCAAGGCGAAGCAGAAGGATGCTGCAGCGTTTAAAAACTCCAAAGAGTGGGAGTGTAGGACTGCTCTATTGCCGTCTCTTCCTCAGCGACCTTGAACAAACCCAGAGTGCATTCAGTTTCTGGCCTCTGACGTGCAGATGATAAATCACCCTCACCTTAGCGCGGGCTCTGGGGATGCTTCGGCAGCCTGAAGCGAGACTGTGAAACAGCACAGTGCTTACACCGGTTGTGTTTGCATCGGTTGTTAACGCTGTGCCCCGCACGGGCAGACCTGGGTGCCTTGTCGAGGCACTGTTTTGGGGCCCTGCGGCACTGACATCTCCTCGGCAGCAACAGAAGTTGAGCGAGAACCCAGCGGTGGCCGCCGCGGCCCCGAGCCCAGCCCGGCGGCCCGCAGGCCGGCACACCGACCCCAGCCGGCGTGACAGGAGGAGTGCACAGGTGCTTTCCACCGGCCGGGGAAACACCAGCCCCCGCCCCCTCGGGAGCGAAACCCTCGAGAGGAAACAAGGAAATTGACGGCCGGAGAGCCGGGAGGCTGCGCGGGGCTGGGCGGGCAGGAGAGCGCACCTAGGCCCGGCGGGGCTTTCCTGGCCGGCGCTGCGAGGTACTTTCCGCCCGGCCCTGGGCACGCTTAACCTTTGCGTTCCTCCCACTGCGCCCGAGGGGGTGGAAACTCCGAGCAGAAATTACTCGGGGAGGGCGATAGGAGCGATAACGCCAGGGGAGGTATTTTTAGGTAACGCGAAGTAACCGGCGACAGGGCCGTGAGGGGGTGCGCTGAGAGGGCGGCACGGGGCGGGCACACGGGGGCGTTTCGGGGGTCGAGGATGGCGACGGGAGAGTGAGGACGAGGACAGGGGTGAGGGTTGCACGGGCGCCGGGCTGTGGCGGCCGGCTCCGCACGGGCAGCACCGCAACCGCCGGCAGGGCGGGACCG
>VZRW01007699.1:23453-55250 GCA_013398125.1 Aegotheles bennettii | reverse complement strand
CCCGTGCCTCAGCTGCCCGCCCCGGGCGCGTCCCGGCCGTGCGGAGCCGCGGCGGCTCCCCGGAGCGTGGGCACCCGCGGGCAGTGTCGAGCTCCAGGGTGCTGCGGGTCCTGAAGTGCCGGGGCACCCTCTGCAAGCCTCGGGGAGGCGGCACACAGACCCCCCGGGGTCACAAACCGTGGGCGGGCAGTTCTGCAGATGGAAACACTCGGGTTTACATCGTATTTAAATGGCGTTCACCAGCAGGGTCTGAAATCAATACAGTTACGGGAGAACAGTCTTCTCCTTACCTTGGGGTAACTCGTGTGCTGACAGCTCCCCGGGACCTGAGGTACTGGTGGTGGCAAAGGCTCTGGTAAATGTGGGTAACCCCTCGAACTGTGGAAGGGCTTCCTGAGCTCCCAGGCATCAGTTTTGGTGCATGCAGGCTGAGTGAGGGGAGTCTGTGCAAATGTACCTAGGGTTGTACAGCGGTTGATCAGACAGAGCTATCAGGTTAGTCAAGTATTTAATGATGTTAATTAACTAGCAGTGGTCAGAAAAGCAGATTAAGTTGTCAATCACCTTTCCTTATTCTTTTCCCTTTGTGGAATAGTTGCATATTCTGAATTTAAACCTGGAGTTCATTTAGAATGTTAACATGTAACCTCTAAAAATAAGATTTACAATGGGAACAATGTATTAGTCTTAAATTCTTTATTGCATATGTGACAAATTCATGCCTAACTCAGTGGGATTTGCCCAGTACTATTAAAAACAATGGAATAATTTGTTAAGTTTCATAGGATAATTTATTTTACTCTTTTGGCTTCATATTTTGAATTCAAAACCAAACTAAATGTCAATACAAAAAATAAAACCTAATATTCTTAAATTTCTTATGAAACATGATATGCTGTATTTAGTATCCCAGATTCTTTTTTATGCAGTGTAATTGACTTGAAAGGCTCACTGAAACTTTATGGAGAGGGTAGTTCTGTGCCTGTGTGCAGTGCTGTGCTCACTCATGAGTGTACCTCCTGGGTAGACACTGGTGCAAATAATTCATCAGAACAGAATGCCATAGGGGAAGATTGTGCACGGAGCTTTTGCCCCAAAGGATGCTGGCGCTCTGTGCCTGATGGTAGTGAAAATATACATGGGCGATACATCATGGGTTATGTGTTTATTGTGACAACAGGTCCCAGATTGGGCAGACCATAACTCAGATAGACTAGGTTTTTTCCTCTTCGTTTGAAACCTTTGCTAATTCATGAAAACTGAAAGTCACACTGAATTCTTTCCTTCATACATAATCACTTTACAGGCTAGAGCCACAGCTGAAGCAAGAAGTGTTTTGGTTTTCTGTGAACGAACACATGAAATTTTTCATTATTATTATTTTGTTGTTGTTGTGTGCTTTTCACTTTTGGTTGTGATAACTCTGTCAGCCAGTGCAGCACCACCTGGGTTTTTTGAACTTCTGCAGGCTGCTCTGAGACAGATGCTGGGCAGCAGCTCCTTGTACAGCTATTTGGCAGCTCAGCTTTGTTGAAGCAGCTACTCCTCTGCTTCTGCCTTGACAGTGCTGAGCATGGAGAAGAGCATCATGCTGTTCCCGTGCCATCAGCAAGTTCAGTTTATTTATGTGCAGGGTTGGCAGAACCTGCATATCTGTTGCATTGAATCTCCAGCTCTAAAAGAGACTGGAATTAATATGAAATGTACATGGAACTCAAGTTTATTCATTCTTGTTGGAGCATTTGTGGCTCTTCTAATTCAAAAATGGACAGTTTGATTCTACCTGAGGTATTTGTTCTGCAAACTGCAGTTGGAGATGTGTGTTACTGCTTGGGGATAAATAAAGGTAGAATTTGGCCCAGGGTTTGGAGTTACAAGGAGTGCAAATGGAAATCTCACAATGCTGTAAAGTTGCAAGCCCCAAATTAAAGGTTCTGTGAGCTCAGATAAAAAGGTTAGAGTTGCTGCCTTCTACAAAGGGTGCCTTGTTCAGTAAGTCTCACCAAAGAAATTTGCAGTTCACTAAGCCAACTAAAACAAATACCTGACGTAAGAATGGAGCTAGTTCCATAGTGATTTCTACAGATCCCAAATTTATATTTGAACACTGAAACCTGACAAACTCCTGAAGATGTAAACCAGTGAACTGAATAAAAGCTGGATTCTACAGCCAGAGCATGTGTATGTGTTGTGTTAACCAGTTGTGTAAGTGCTCACTTCAGTGGAGACGTTCGGTTCCCTTGCCTGGTTCAGAAACTAAACTGTTGAACTCCCGTAGTTTTTATCTGCAGTATAAGCATGGAATATGTAAGACATGGAATATGTAAGACATGGAGTATGTAAGACATGGAATATGTAAGACGAAATACTGAGAAATGACTGATTGGTCAAGGTTAACCGGGGATATTGGTTAAAATCTCAGCAGTGTCTCAAAAAGAAGTTTTTACATATATTAAAATTTGAAAACTAAGGTATTTGATGTTTTCAGAAATATCTAGATAGTCATTCCTGTACGAAGCTCAAGTAAACAGAGTTTACTTGTTATGTGCACACAGGGATGGGATGGTGTGAAAATCTTTAACATGGAATATAGAGTTGGAGAACAGTCACACAACAACTCTGTTACATAGTCACAGTTAGCAAATCTCCTGACCCTTTAAAAGTTGGTATTTTCAGTCTTCTTTAGAGTGTCATTTGGAAAGACCAGACAGGGGGAAGTAGAGGATCTGTGATTGTGGCAGGGACAACTGTTAATTGATTTATCCCAATAACATTGCTTTTGATGCCAAACAGATTAATTAATGTTCCCTCATCTGGGTCTTTGGTGTTTTGCCAGTCTGGTCATGTCAGATTCTCATGTGTGTTCCCTCTAGTTAGAAAGTGTCATAAATAATTACTGTGTTACTTCTCAAAGGAATAGGAAAAGTCATTCAAACAACCCATGGAACAGCTGATTTTAAAGAGAGGTGGTCAGGAAATGTCCCTGCACCAAAGAAATGAAAAGTCTGAAATAAGTGATACATCATGATAGCTTTAAGCAGTGTTTGTTGATTTCTTTTCTGTGCTGGCCCATTTCCTTTTGGGGCTCAGTGGAAAAAGCTGTGTTGAATGGGATACTCAGCACTGAGACAGTTCTGCTTTTCCTAAGGCTTAAATCAATCCAAGAAGAGAAAAACCATTTTTAATTTCCTGAGTCTGCGTGGGTGATCTGCTCCCTAGGGGTATTGGACCAACTTTGGGAAAGCCAACCTGGGTGTTTGAGAGGGATGTAGGTTGCAGTTCTGAGGAGCAGTGAGGAGGAGGTTTGCTTAACTGCACATTGCCTAAGGAGCATATTATGCCAACAGTACACACAAATTTGCTTTGCAGATTGTACACGTCTCATAATCTGTTGCAATTTCATGTCTTTTCAGTGGTTTTATGTGGTAGGGTTTTTTATTTTACGTTTTTTCAAGTTGAATGATACTTGGTGGTTGTATGTATAGTATTTACAAAGTTTCCATGCTACAGATGTTTGAGATGGAGTGAGAGTGGGAAAAAAGGAGGTGGGCAGTTTACCAACTAGAGGAGCAGTAACAACTCTTGGTGTTCTGGGAAGGTTGGCTCTATGTCATTTAGAACATGCAGTTGCTGAAGGAAGTTGTGAAGGCAGCCTAAAGATTGCATGCAGCGGGAATACTTCTGTATAGCAGGTTGAAGAGGCAGTAGCTTCTTTTCTGATCCCTAAACTTTCAAGGGCTGGAACTGCAACAACTGAGTGAGCAGGAAATATAGCCCATTAGTCAAGAGGCCTGAATAAATAAATTTGTTTTTCCATGAAAGTACAATCTTAAGTTTAATTTACATCTCCAGACCATCAGAAAAATGTCAGAATGTATAAGCTTTATGTGCCATTTTATGCTGAACAAGAGGACATTAAAATGTCAGATTATAATCTCCCTTATATTTCACAAAGTGCATAAATGCTGGTGATATTTTTCAGGTCTCTATAAAGAACTCATGATGTCATGTCTATGTTAATTGTCTTGAATTTGGGACAATTTGTATTAGTTACTAATCTACAATAGGAGATATGAGAAGAGAAACAAATTGTGTAAATTGACACGGGCTGCTGATATTTATCAAGATTTTTTCAGAAAGTCAGATTCGTCATCATTATTTTTGGGAATAAGTCCTTAGAAGCTAGGCATCACACTTCTTTTGAATAGGCCTGAAGTAAGAAACATTAGCCTTACTGTACAAATAAAATCTATATACGTGAATCTACATACATGAATTATTTTATTTATCACCAATGTACATTTAAAAAACTGCATATAGCAAAACCATACTTTTAAAGTATCGGGATAGGTGTATCTTAGGCAGTGACTAGGATTTATTGAGTTCTTTCAAAGTAAGAAGGACAAGAGAAATGGCTTTGTGTCTTGAGCTTTAAAGTTTTCTCAGTGTTCTTAAAATACATTAATGACACTATAATAATATATTTCTGAGAATCATAGAATGGTTTGGGATGGAAGCGACCTTAAAGATCACCTAGTTCCAAATCCTCCTGCCATGGGCAGGGACATCTCCCACCACACCAGGCTGCTCCAAGCCCCATCCAACCTGGCCTTGAACACTGCCAGGGAGGCAGAATCGACAACTCTTCTGGGCAACCTGTGCCAGTGTCTTACTGCCCACACAGTAAAGAACTTCTTCCTAATAATCAGTCTAAATCTACCCTCTTTCACCTTGAAACTGTTCTTCCTTTTCCTATCACTCCATGCCCTTGTAAAAAGTCTCT
The DNA here is from genome assembly GCA_013398125.1 of Aegotheles bennettii. Lineage (NCBI taxonomy): Eukaryota > Metazoa > Chordata > Aves > Caprimulgiformes > Aegothelidae > Aegotheles > Aegotheles bennettii. Next base: position 50,467 of record VZRW01007699.1, on the reverse strand, counting down.
CTCCAGCTTTCCTGTAGCCCCTTCAGGTACTGGAAGGCTGCTGTGAGGTCTCCCCAGAGCCTTCTCTTCTCCAGGCTGAACAACCCCAACTCTCTCAGCCTGTCTTCATAGGAGAGGTGCTCCAGCCCCCGATCATCTTCCTGTTCTTCCTCTGGACTTGCTCCATCAGCTCCATGTCTTTATGTTGGGGATGCCAGAACTGGACACAGTACTCCAGGTGGGGGTCTCATAAGGGTGGAGGGGGAGAATCACCTTCCTTGACCTGCTGGCCACACTTCTTTTGGTGCAGTCCAGGATACCGTTGGCTTTCTGGGCTGCAAGCACACACTACCAGCTCATGTTAATCTTATAATCCAGCCAACAGCCTCAAGTCTTTCTCCTCAATCCGTTCTTCACCCAGCCTGTATTTGTGAATGGATTGCCCCAACCCAGGTGCAGGACCTTGCACTCAACCTTGTTGAAATTCATGCGGTTTGCATAGGCCCACCTCTCCATCCTGTCAAGGTCCTTCTGGATGGCATCCCTTCCATGGCATCCCTTCAACATGTCGTCCATACCATACAGCTTGGTGTCATCAACAAGATTGCTGAGGGTGCACTCGATCCCACCATCCATGTCGCTGACAAAGATGTTAAACAGCTATCCTGTGCTTTTACTGTAACTAGCAGTCCAGATATTTTGGCATAAAGCTGGCTTTTCAAGTTGAATGTAATGAAAACAAAATTCCAGAGAAGAATATAAATTCCTTTGTGTTAATAAACTTTTGTGGTTTTTTTAATCAAATTCATAAGGCCTTGGTGTGTCTCTTTCTACTTACATCCAGCAAAATCTGTCTTCAAAGCTCCTGTATATGTCCATTACTAATTGCTGACTTCTGTCTAACCAGTGGAAAGATGTAATACTTCTTTCTGTTCTGCTTAAATAAGCGTAATTTATGACGGACAAAGTAAGATACGGTCTGTTATTCTTCCCTAAGCACTTGAACTTTATTAATTTTTTTTTTCTTTTGGTGGTTTACATAAATGGACTTGGGCTATTTAGTTTAGCTTTTGGGAAGGAAGTAGGGCTCTAATGAATTAGTTCACTGTCCACTGTAATGGAACCTTTCTTCAAGAAGAAAAGTAATCTTCTTGCCAGCCATTCAGGATTCCCCCTTGTTCTGGTGGCAGAACAAGAATAACCCCTTGAGCAAAATTTAAGTGTTTCATGATGATCAGAATTTACAGCATTAGAAAGCTGCCAAAAAAGCAGCTTCTAGCTGAGGCTATATTTGCCTAAATTGAAAAGTTTGCAAAGCTCATAATTAACTTTTTTTCTTCATATGTTTCTGTGCTTCCCATGACTTCACTGTCATATGCCTGCTGTTACCCATGGTGACAGCAATGAGTCTGAAATATTTACAATTACTGAAAGATATTAAGACAGGGATTTAAACTATAATCATTGTAGGAGGAAAGTTCTGTAGCTTCAGGCAGGTGAAATGATGTTTTTGTTTTTCTTCAGGCCCCCTCTCTGCCCCCTGACTTGGGAGTTGAGTTGTTAGCAGCAGTATTTCATTTGGGTTCAAATTTTCAAAACTTAAGTATTTTTGGTATTTTACTGTTGTTGTAGCTGTGTTATGAATACAGCTGCATGAGGTATGGTGGCATCACAAAAGTACTCCAAGTCTGATTAAACCAGTTACTGCCCTTTCCAAAATAAATTTTCTTCCTTCTTAGTGTTCCAGGGAATTTTGCTAAGTGAATTCCGCTTGTTCTACTGTGCTTAAGAGTACAATTTATTTCCATTTCATCTCCGTAGGGTGACAGGTGTTAGTACTGTGCTGAGGACAACTTGCTTCTTTCAGATGTGGCCTTCTTGCTGGAAAGCTGAACCAAGATCCCATCTTCTTGTACAAACAGGACTCCCAGGAAATACAAAAATGAGACAGTTTACACTCTGGCACAAATGATACAAAATTACCTAAATAAAACTAATGACATCAGCAAGCATGCTCTTCCAATCTAAGCAAAATTGTTGGATTGCATTTTACTGTCAGAAATGTTGTGGCAGAACATTAAATAAACCACTACCTGTTTAAAATCTTGAATTTGTGTGTTTGAAGCTGTTCCTTACAGAGCATTCAAACTGCACCGTCAGACCATACACATATGTGAATACTTACTTGCAGAAGCACACACAGAAGTTTGCATTCAACAGTATATGTGTACCAGTAGTTATAGTTAGTATGCAAGTCTGCATATTTTATAGCCTGTGGTCATGTTTTGTGTAATCTTCACCCCCAAATAATAAAAACCTAACAGGCTTAAATAAACCTAAAATGAAGGTTGTCCAGTGTCTGTTCCTAGACAAGTATGGTTGGGTTTTAGTTTTTTTTGTTTGTGAACAATGCACATCTCTCCTACTTGAGAAGTTAATTTCTCAGAATTCTCTTAGAAGATCTTTATGTTCATCCATATTTTTTTAAATCTACATTTTCAGAAAAGTGCTGTGGTTTAACTCACTGTTGAAGGACTCTTAATTCAGCTTATAATTATCAAATGGGATCTTAAGAGTCTTTTGTGCTGTGTTATCACACAATTAAAATGTGACATCTAAATGTTTCTGTGTTCAAAGAGCACAAAAGTAACAAAAGTATTTAGAAGAAAAATCTAGAAAGTTTTTACCACATTCTATTTGTCTCAGGGCCAGTAACCATGTGTAAAGATGGAAAACCTTACTGAAAAGCAAATTACTGAAATAAGAAATACCAAACACTTTGTATTCCAGAAGACAGTAGCATTTTTAAAATAGCCCTGCTGAATATATGTTCCTCCCAAACTTGTGTGCTACGTACTATAAGTCCTTCAAGAGCGACGGTTATCTTCTCTGATATCAGTTTTAGCTTTTAGTTAATATTCATGAGATTTTTTTCATTATGAATGTAAACTATGTATTTATTATGTCTTCAATGTTTTGTTTTAGCCCTGATGTGTCTTCCTAATGCACACCTAGGCACTGGTTTTTGTTTGGGGCTTTTGGTTCCTTTCAAGCAAAACTCCTGTAAAAGCCCAATTCTGTTACCATTTTGCGTTCAGAATTGAGGGACTGGTTATGTTAGGTTTTCAGCTTTGAGAATTATGGCCTGAAATGGAGAGTAAGTTTGTTCCAACTCACAATGTGTGCAGAGAAAAGTAAGTGAAGTGAGCTGTTTTCATCACTATGGACTAAGAACCCGTGGATTGGGTGGTCTGTGGTGACACTCCTAGGGAATAAATAGCTCTGAGCCATTGCCCATCCTCTGCACTGCTTCTGAGTTTGTGAAGGAAGGCACAGTGCCAGGAAGAGGTAGTATTTTCACAGGGCAGAAAGCACGAAATTGGAGAAGACTAGATATGCAATAGAAAAGTAGATTAGGGAGGCACTTGGGAGTTGAGGGCCTGATTTGAGGAGGTGAAGCTATAGAAGATGGTGGGAGATACAGCTCAAGCTTGTCTTTTATTTGAGTTTGAACTCCTTAAGCAGGCAAAAAAATAGTCATTTGTGTCTACCTTTATATTCACCATGACCTCATATTTATATAAAGACTTTATAGTATACACAGGAATCTACTGACCATTCTAGGTTGATGATGTGCTAGTTGCTAGCAGTGCTTACTAATACACAAGAAATTAAATTAGCAATGAAATACAGCAGCAGCCATTCCGGGCTTTGAGCAGCATGACTGTATCCAAGCTGGCCAACTCCAAGGGAGATTCTAGCAGCTGGAAATTACTAGAATATAATGATTCCTATGCCCATGTTATGTCCTAGGAAACAAGGGAATTAACACTGCTCTGCACATCCTGAAGTTCCCTTTAAATCAAGGGCTTCAATTAAAAAAAGTTTAACCTTTCTGTTTCCATATGCTTTGCATTTTTATTGGTGCAAAGCTGTGCAAACAGGACCACGGAACCTGTGCCATAAAAGCTAATGGTTGTGGGAAGTGAGTCTCTTCTAATGATATATTAGCAGTAAATTGTCCTGTATGTTTTTATTTGCAAGAGACAGAATAGGTTGATTTCAGAAGCCAAACAGTCTTTGACTCATTGTTTGCAGACATGGATTGCATCAACAAAATTTAACCATATCCTGTAAAATCAGGAAGTTTCATAGAAAGGGGAGACTACAAGGAAAGTTGGCCAAGAAACAAAAAATATGTTGTGAAAAATTTCAAGGTTACATTGCTTGTTCTCATTCTGTAGTGTGGCTTGGGAACATAGTCTGGAGTAGTCAATAGCAGTGTCTCCCACAGTCAAGGTCATGTTTGAGGCTTTGGTTTGAATGTTGTGTTTATGAGTTCTAACTGCTATACCAGTAACTATTTTGGGTAGTACCTTTTCCAAAATGCTGCCACATGCATTTTTCTGACAAAACAAAAAAAAAGATCCTCTAAATCAATATGCATACATGAAAAGCTTACATTTATATGCATCTTTGTGAGGCTTCTGTTCTCCAAGTTTTTCTCTTTAATGATGGACAAAGTTCATATAAGTTATGGAACTTTTCAGAGGGACGAGGCTAAGAAAGACACATGCAGGCTCAGAGAGATGTCAGTAGTACCTCCTTGAAGCCTAGTGTCTCTATCATTCCCTAATTGTGGAAGTGTCCATACTCTGCATGGGAACTCCATCTCCAGGTGCCATTACGCAGCAGTCTGCTGTCCTCCAGCATCAGCTACAACTGCTCTTTTCTGCCAGACCTTTCCTAATGCTATGTTGACATAGGTCTCCCCCTTTTCCCACTCCTCCTTTGCCTTTGCCATGTTCAGCTGAGACCCAGCATCAGTCCTCTTGAATGGCATCAGTCAGAGCTTGCATAATGTGCAAAAAAGGAAGATCTTGGGGTTTTTGCTGCATAGTTTGCAAAGGCATGAACTCTCATACAATGAGGCAGGCCACTGCATTACTCTGCATTTTGATGGCTTTTCATATCATTTGTGTCCCCCCCAGTAATGCCCCTCATGTTCACAGGGTACTGTGTTCATATGGTAATGCAGATTAATTGGGGAACCCCAAAAGTATCAGGGGGATATTGGCAGAGTAGGAGTGGGAGCCCAATATCAGTCATCAGGACTTGCTCACTAGTGGTGCTCTTCACTGCTTTTATCCAGATGTGCATCTATACTTCTTATTCATGTCTCATTTATCTCGTCTTCTTTAGAACCGCATTATGGTTTATCTCTTCCAGTATGCTCCATTTTTCTTTTTAGGAATGCTGTAACACTTGATTTATTTACTTTTTATTCTGAATGACTAGTAGAAAAAGAAGGTCTGGAGTGTTTTTTGTTTTGGGTGGTTTTTTTGTTTGCTTCTTTGTTTTGCTTTTGCTCACTTGCCAGGTTTACAGAAGTATTTTCCCAGGGCTCAGAATTTAACAGCGGCAGTCATGTTTTGCACCTTTCTTTTGCAAATCTTTTTCTGAGCAAACACATGTGTCTCTTACATGCCAAGTTTTAGTTGACTGCTGCTTCTCTTGCTGGTAAAGGATATTTTCAAATCAGCATGCAGTTTAGCTCCTGTCTGAATAGTGAAACTGAAGTGGACAACCATTAATAGAGAAGTGAAACCAATTAACAAATCCAGTATGTGATAGAAAAAAGGGAGAAAGAAGAAAAGTTATTTGGTATTTTTGCTCAAGTAGCCTCAGGAATTTATTGTAAAGCATAATAGATGTACAGTTTTCAAGTTGAAATCTCCTTTTCTAGGGAAGGGTGAGGACCTTTTAAAGCTGATCCTGAGGCATACCTTGTTAACCCTCTTAGAAAAACTGGAGGTGGCAAAGCGTGTTTCTAAATCATGGCATTGTGCAGAAATGGTAAAGAGAATTATTGCTTGTTTGGAAAAAGGGGAGGAAACCCCTTATTCCAGGATTAGGTTTTAGGATTGGCAGTTAAAGCACAGGCACTTGTTTATTCCTTGTAATCTGAGCAAGTAAGTGTCAGACACAATAATCATGGAAAAAATTCCCCCTCTAGCATTTTTACAATGCTTTTCATTGTATCTGCACATTCAGCCAAAGTGAATTGAGAAGCTGTGTGTTAGCTGGGACAGTTACTGCCTGTCCCCTCTGCAGGAGTCACATTTAGCTCTTGAAGAAAGATGGGAAGGTGAAGATAACAACAGTATACTGCATAAAAGCTACAGCTTTCCTCAGAAGTGGTGCTGCACACAAGTTATTGAAGGCCACGCTATCTGTGAAGAGGGACAACCTGGCTGATTGCTGCCCTAGAACAAAATTGGACACAGAACTTAAGGAAAACAAAAGCTCTGTAAAGACAGAACAATTTCTTACCTTCTTGCCTTAACTAATGTTCAACAGTCTGAGGGCGGTGATCAGGGACTATAAACTGCTAGTTATATTTTGGCTTTCTCTTTTAAGAAAGCAGATGGTACACCCTCCAAAACCAGCACAAACATGTACCAACAGTGAAGCTGATATAAATCCAATTTCTTGGCTGTACTTGAACAAGTGTTGTCTGTTTGAGAACCTGTTTAACATCCCCTCTCAAACACCAGTGTGCATTATTGTTATCCCATTTCTGAGATAAATACCCTGAGTCTTATAAAGTTATTTTCATAATAAGGAGGCAGCATATGCTTATAACATATATGATGTTTGTCTTGCCTTGATCCCTCTTGTTGCTGAGAGTTTAGGCTTGCCACACCTGTGGTCACTGTCAATAGCTGTAGTCATCAGAGCACAGTTGTATTTTGTGGAGGAGGCTAGAAAAGTGCAGTTTAACCTGCTGCATTCACTTTTTATTATATGCATATGCCTGTTCAGTTCCCAGCAGAAAATTTGGCCCTTGTTGTAAATACCTTTTGGCATACATCAGTTATAACTAAGCCAGTAGAAACTTGCCCTTAGCTTTGGCTGAACAGTAACTCAGTCTTGTCTGGACTGTTTTTGGTGAAGTGGCAAGAAAAATCTCAGTTCTTTTTTCAGCCGACTCATAAAAAATGTTTCTTGCATTAGCATATGATTTTTAAAAGAAGCTGAGACATTTATACTAAATCAGTTACGGTTTTAGAGTAGGCTTATAACTAAATAATAAATATTTGGTGACTGAAAGCAAGTCCATAAATGTTGTTGCTGCAAGGGACTATGTACTTGGGAACTACAGTAGTGATGTAGCCAGGTTGTGTCTCGGACATTAATAAACCTTTTTCAAGTTTCTCTTTAGTCCAAAAAAATCAGCTTTTTGAGCCAATGGTACCAAGGTTGTCAGTTGCCAATCCGTGACTTAATGTTGTGAAAATGGGGGTCTTGAGACTGGAGAGTTACCAGCAAAGAGATTTGCATCTAACAATACTGTATATCTCATTTGCTAAAGCCTTTCATCTTCCATGGTCACATTTAAAAGCCAAACTGGATTTTAAGATCGTTTCCTCTGCCCTAGCTGTTTAGAAAGACACTCTCCTCCCCCTGCCCCCACCCCCCATATTTTACCACATAGGTTGTATTAATAAAATAGATCAAACTTCGACAGATTCAGTACCTACAGAAAAAAAAATTTGGGGCAATTATTTTTCAGTCAGTTTTCTGAAGCATCTGGAAATATGGTACAGTTGTTACAGTCATAGACACGTGCTATTTTTTTTTTTTAACAAGTGCACATTACAGTAAGACAGATGTTTTGTTACATAGTCAATGGCATTTCATTTCGGGAAATGTGTGTTATGCAGACAGGATTAAACATTTTAAAAAAGGAGTCTCAGAAATTACTGCAGGAAATTAATTAGCCCAAACTGATTATTTAGTTTACTTTGGTTTACTGATTACAAGTAACAGGAATTAATTTAGCTTATTCCTTATCTGTATAGCTAGATACGCAGGTCTCTCTTTTCTTCCTGTCAACTATGAATTCTTATCAGAACAGTTTTGCGTCTTATGGTGGATGTTAATTGATCGGTAACTTAAAAGTTCATGTCATCTCCTCCCTATTTTGTCTCATGGTGGTCTTTACCCACTGTTATGCTGCACATCAGCAATTCTTATCTTTCCTTGTCCTTTGACACTTTTACAGAATCCATCACTTTACTCTCTTGTGATGCCTTTCATCTGTGCTGTCTTTGGTATCTTGTTGAAGATGGGAGTGATGTTTCTATGCCAAGAACAATTACATTCCTTTTATTTTTACTCCTTCAACAACTTTTCATCCTGTGTCTTTGCGCTTTACCAATACTGATTAGAAAGTGATCTGTGGCAAGTTCTACAACGCTGTGCATGTTTTACCTACCTGGAATCCTCACCCTCATCCTTCTTTCCTGCAGTTTGTGGTAACTTTTTCTACGGCCTCCAAGTCTGCTCTTCCAGACTGTAATACATACAGTGCCGTTGCCATCTTCTTATAAATGCAAAGAGATTTTATTGTGCCAGTGCCAAATGAGCTTGCGTTTATTTCACATCCAAGTCAAACGTACTGTGTTTGTTTTTATAACAAACAAACAAAAACCTTTTGGATTTTGTCTCCTTCTTTTCTTTCTCATTAGCAACTCCTTTATTTATCCCTGTCCACCACTCCCACGCTTTAATCAGTTTTCCCTCTGTTCCAGCACCTTTCTGGGCTGCTTTTCAGCATATTGTTTCTATCATATCTCTAAGAGTTCCTCTGCCTTTCATGTACATTTCTTTTCTCACATTGCCTGCATGGCAAAAATTGTTCAGCAGTTTATATGAAATAGAAATATAGGTCTGACGTTTGAAATTAATGAATTTGCCACTAACCTGTATTTTATCAATATAATGCTGCAATTGTTCTGTACTAGGCTTTTCTATCTTGTTAATAATGATGATGGTATATATGTTGTTGATACTAATAACTTTCAAGCTATGATTAGTTCCTTGGATCATCAGTTATTCAAAGACACCTGCTGAGAACTACCTGTTCATGGGATATTTGATCTCATCTTTGAATCCATAGCTGAAATCAATTAAATAAAGATAAAAAAAGATATTTTAGTATGTGTTTTCCTAATACAACTTTTCACTGTGAGAAGTTGCTGTCATTACTCTAAAAAGAGAGATGGTTTGCATTATTGCAGGATGAAGAGAAATAATTGAGAAATTATAACAGTACACATAGCCAAAACTTGGGATGAAAAATAAACCTTTCTTCAAACTGTTTTGGAATAATGATACACACATTATTATGATGAACAAATTAAGAGATGTAGCCTTTTCAGTATGCAGTAATTAATTTTATTTTGTTTCCAGTGTATTTTATAATCATATAATATGCCATGCTGAATATGTCACTAAACAGTGTTGTTAAAATAACACTGGCAGGTGAATTCTGTCTCTTGTAGAGGCACAATGGTCTGCAAGATCTATGTGCTGAACGTGCTGAAAGGACTAGTGCTGACATTCAAGTTGAACTGACCAAGTCCTTTGAAAGGGCTATCTCTTCTTCTCAATTGTGACTGCCAAAGTTTTGTAGCAGAGAGTAGTAACTTAAGCAGTGATGTATAAAACAAAAGCTGTGAAAAGGGTATAAAGGGCTTTGCTGATAGACCCGTTGGTAGACACAATTTTTGCAGTTGTTAGTACAGAATGATGTGTCTTCAATCTGTGACACACGTAACTTTGGATAAATTTGTACTCACTTCTAAAAAAAAAAAAGTAATCTGCCCCTTCTGGGAAACTATTCATTCCAGAAAATGCAGAGGGGGAATATTTATAGAAGGTGAGAAAATATTTTGGGTTTCATGCAGGATGAATAATGAATAACTCAGTCAAATGAAAATTACTTAAAAGGAAAATGTCTATGTATGAGGAGATAAGCTACCTGGTAAATTTTTTCTGTTAGGCAGTAAATCAGCAAGGTACATGCCATAGATAAACTTTCACTTCAGAATTATTCTAAATCAGGGTCTTAAAAATTTGGCCTTGAAAAATCTGTACATATAGTTCTAGACTGTAGATTTTAAAAAAATGCTTCAAGTATTCCCTCATCAGGCTGCCTTTGTTCTGTTTTACTTCTGTTTGGTTACGTTGTCATCACTCTTAATCTGGTGAAGTAATTTTTGCAATCTTGGTTTAAAATTAGGTATTTTACAATTCCCACATATCATCATAAATCATGAATGTTTGGTTTTATATTTCGTTGCAGCGGAAAACAGATGTGCCACTTCAAATGCAGTAACATGTACAAAGTGTCTTGCTTTGGGTCCAGAGTGTGGATGGTGTGCTCAACAGGTATGGCATTTTGCTTAATTTACTTTTGACTTTGTATTATAGCTGCTTCTGATCTTTATAAAGATAAAAGACTTTTAAACTGTGAAAATTATAGTGAGAAATAGCAAGAAAATCTTTAAATGACCTCTGGAGACAGAACCTGAGGTATCATGTGAAATATATTTTGTTTCCAAAGGAGAAAATACAATCTTTTATTTGGAAAATTGCAGTAATTTTAAATAAAGTGAGAACTTTTTAATGTGTTCCATCTGCTTTGTAGACAGCTTTGGCAGACTTATAGTAGCTTTGAGAGTTCAGCAGTGCTTGGCTTCAAAAGCAAAATTACTTATCAGTAATTTATATTAAGTTCTCATTATATATCAGAGCAAGTCTATACATATATGCCTATTGCATTTAGCAAAAGATTTTACTAACAGTGAAGTTAACTTTGACTTCACCATATATTATGACCCTGTCACAAATGGAAAAAATTATACTTTTCTGATTTTGACACATGAAACTATCAGTTCTGAGACTCATCACAGCAGATAGATCTTAGGTAGCAAGAATTATTCTGAAATTGTTATTGCTTTGTGAGCTGAAAGAATATCAGACTTTCTAGTTTTGTTTGACAGAAAAACACCGATAACTTAATTTTGAGTAAGGCACTTCAGAGGAGCAAGGTTTTGAAGAATATCACTGACAATTGCAAGCTCATATGCTCTTGAAGGTCACATGCAAATTATGTGTAGTAGCTTTCAGGTTAGCAGAAAAGGTAGATAAGTTCCTAGGGTGTGCCTGGAGGAGGTAAAGAGTGTAAGGCACTGATGTAACTTTATCTGAGATAGTGTGTCTTAGAATGATTAACTTAGTGTGCAACAAGTACAAGGATAAGTAATGCAATAGAGGCAGGGAGGGGCTTGTTTTACAAGAGGAGCCTTAGGGAATGTGTAGAAGGCACAATGGATTACAATGTGGAGCAGTCCATTATTGGGGCCTGATGCCCTGTCTTACAAAGGGCACAGTTGTATCCTGCTGCATCTGTGTTTATCATGGAACAGCACTTCTTAGCTTTCCAGTGCTATGGAGCTTCAGTAGGTCTCCTTCTAAGTAGATGCTCAGATTTTGCCAGGTTTCACTTCTGCCCTGCTTCTCTTACTTCATGTCTCATGTCAATCCTGAGAGCTGTTCATGGAAGCCAGGGGTTTGTCAAACCCTCTTAGACCGCTCTTCGATAACCTATGCACCTGTTCACGGTTATGGAATGACAAAACCCATACTAATGCAGATAAAAATTTTCTAGAGTAAAGTTACAGGAGCAGTTTTCAGTTTAGCATGCCTGCTTCATCTAAACTAAGTTTTTAATAAGAAGATCATCCTTGAGGAACACTTGAAATGCTTTGACTTTATACCCCATACAGCAAACTTAAGAAAGTGCTACATATCTATCAGCCATTAGTGATAATGAGAGTAGCTGATTTCTTTATACATTTAACAATCCACCTTTTTAAAATGTATATACATCAAAAAGGGTATATAAGTACCAGTAACCTTAAAAATTTGTGTCTGTTGTCTATGTTAAAGAAGATGATAGAAAAATAAATCAGGTAGACTACAAAAATGAGCTGGAACTTGGAAAACAAGATACATGACTGTTGAGTCTTACTCTTCAGGGGCTTTCTCTGCTCTTTTCAGAGTTTGGATGATTATTCTCTAATACACAATTGGCCATATGTACTTTTTGATTGTTTATTTCCCCCATCTGCCTCTGAAATATCAGAGATTGTCCATTGTTTGGTCTCCAGCTGTAGGATGGAGCAATGCTTTGAGAGAGTACAAAGGATCTTGTCTTTTTTTATCCTGTATGATCAGGATCATGTTAATCATCAGATTTGTGGTCAGGAAGGAATTTTGCATTGGATCATGTTGGCACAATTTTGACAACTTTGACCTTTCACTGCAACAAAGGATGTGCTGCTTCTGAGATCATCCTGCTAGTAATCACTTTTCTGTTGGTACAGGGGCTTTTTTATGTTGGTGACATCTTACTCTGTCCAGTCTTGTACTATAGTTTTCCTCTTGCTGTGTATTGAAATTATGTACTCCAGCTGGTCTTTTGATTTGGTGTAGGGTATGGGGTAAAACTTAAACATCTGTGATAGAAAAAAATAGGTTAGATAAATGTAAAGCTGACTTCTGCTGCTATTTTTAAGTGTTAGTCTAAGTAATATTACCAGTGGATTCCTCTGAAAACTAACAGGTTTTGATATTGTGTGAATGACACTTTCTTGGTATAAGTAGCTAATAGCACAGCAGAGGACTTATTTTAGTATCCTAATGACAGTACGTAGTTTCCTTTTTCTCAAAAGTCAGCTTGTTCTGGTTGTGCAAGATCGTCTTTCTCATAGAAAAGTTTTGCCTTTTGTAGAAAAAAAGTCATTGTTGTAATTAGGTTTAACTTCTAATTTAAATATTTTGTCATTGCCCTTATTAAAAACATATGGTTTCCATGAACTCATTCTAGGATTTGTGCAATTATAATAGCATATTTTATTGTTTCAAAGACTATTATTTTGTTTTTGTCTTTCCTTTGAAGATATTACAGTTGGGTTTTTTTCATCTCAAATTGTTTTGTACTTTTTGTCTCTTATAAAACAGGATTTCATGGCCGACACAACACAGAAGGGACGCTGTGACACTGTTTTGAACTTAATGAAAAGAGGCTGCCAATCAGATTTTGTAGAAAATCCCACAGTTCATGTCACAATACCCAGTGACCATGAAACAAATACACAAGTGACACCGGGGAGAATTTCAGTTCAACTGCGTCCAGGTTGGGTTGTCTAAGTACAATAATATTAAGTACAAATATTTTGTGAATAAGCAGCTGGAATAATAATTTTGAAGGAAGCTGCTATAACGTATCTTAGGACTACAGTGATGTTGCTGCCATGTTCAAATATGCTCTTCAGCAAGATGTGTTTCTTGTTGACCTTCTGACAGCTGAAGATCGGAATAATGCAAGTAATAAGTGGAAAAGGATTTTAGGTAGTCTTTTCTGTTGTGGCTTCTTGATTCTTTTTCTTCAGCTGCTTAGACAAATACTTTTTCCTTACATGTGTATAAACTGTATTCCTTACTGAAAGTAAGTTGAGTTAGAGTTCCTAAATTCATCTTTTATAAGCTTCTTGAATATCTGGTTACTTTTAAGTACATTGACTAGACAACTATGAAGACACCAAAGCCGATATATAAGAAAGGACAGGATTCCTAAAGGAGACATAAGTATTCTCTACCTAACATTTCATTTATAAAGTGTGAGACATCTGGCCCTAATGGAATCTACAAGTCACTTTATGGATCTGAGATTTTCTGGTATATCTCTATTTGCCCTCAGCCTAACTCAAGTTGCATCAATACATGTTCTCAGTCTCTAAAGAGCTGTAGCCAACAGCAGAGGTGCAAGGTGATGTAAAGGGATGCAGGGTATGTTTCATATTGTAAAATTTAATTTATTTCTTTTGCAAACAACAGGTGGGGAAAGAAATATGTCATTTAAGAGGGATTAATCTTTTGTAGAAAAACATTAAGTGAATAGGAAAAGCCTGAGTTTTCACAGTATCTTGCTGATCTTCACTGTATAAAAGATAATTTTCTGTCAATTACAAGGGAAAAAGGAAAGATCTGCATGAGTATAAAGCACAAAGGAACTCTGGTTTTCTATCTTTATAATAAAACTGAGAAAGTAACATTAGCACTTCTTCTCCTTTCCCAACTCTCCTTTCAAAGAAATGACTGATACTCTGCCTTTTACTGAGAAATGGTCTCAGGAACTGAGCTGCTTCTAGAACTGTCTGTAATCATATTAATTTCCAAAGGCATACTGGATTCATAGAAAACCCTTAGCTTTCTAAAATTTGGTTTAGTGAACCTTTTTGCAGGCAAATAGTGAAGTCACGCTTGGGGTTCCGTATGCTTTGCTGAAGCTCTTGCACCAGAGTGACAGAAGACTGAAATTCTGAGAACTCCAGAAGAGTAGCTTTTGATATATAGAAATCCTGCTTGTATTTTATTCCCTAGGGAAATACACAGATATACAGCTATAGTTCTGCCTCAAACCATAAATTTGATACAGTATAATCATGCAGACAAGGATGTTTTTGTTCTGATACTGGGTTTTTTTGTCACTGTTTACATATACCAAACTGTCAGGATTTACATGGGAAAAAATAAAAGCTGCACTCAGCAGCTCAATTTATTCAAACTGGAGACCTGCAAGGGTCATTTAAAAAATTTAATTTGATTTACATCGGCAAAAGGGAAACACATAAGTTACAGCACCCTGAAATTCTGTTTCTCCATGCGAGACCTGATACAGACAAATGCTGACATTTCAGGTGGATTATGTTCAAAGACTGTTGGAAGAAAGTACTTTGCATGTTTAACTTCTCTGGGTCTTGGTTGTATGTACTTTAATTATGCTGTCTAGCAACGTCATATGCACTAGTAAATGCCATGAATAGGTAAGTCACATTTCAGGTAGTTTTTTTAGTCAGTCTGTTTCTGTGTTTAGATAGCTTTTATTGAAAACCTGCATATTGCTTCTATAATGTCTCACTTCCTCCTGTCCTTTGCAGCGTCTTCATTGCATAGTACTGAATTATAATTTACACTTATCACACAAAGATCCCACTTCCACATTTCCTCTGTGAGCTCACACTTTGCATGAACAATTTGAAGTCATGCATTATTGTACCTAAACTGCCCATACTCTGGTCACTTCACTCTTTTTGCTGGCATTACAAAATATTAGGCAAGCAAAAATGTGGGGACTATTTTTAGTGGCTTCCAAAGCATTGACATTTTTATTACATTGAGTGTGTAATGTGGTTCTTCAGGAGAGACAGACATCCTGAAATAAAAGAAGAGTTCTATTTTGTATACAACAAAAGATGGATTTTTTTAATACTAAAATCTCTTTTTTAAAAAAAATTATGATTCTACTGAGTTTTCTCATTGAATCTTTGGAAGTATATTGGTATAAACTTGAAGCATAGTTGGAGTTTTTCAGACTATGCTGTCTTTATGGTACACACGTAGTTTTAGACTCATGTGACAAACTATTTGCAGGATACACTTACATACTTAGAAGTGTCAACCTTGAAGTGATTGACCACAATTTGTATGCAAATCTGTGTTCTTTGTGAGTCATAACTGCTTTTTGGTATCATGCCAAAGGGATTGCATAACCAGGAATTTAAAAGCAAATGGGGAGAAGTCAGATTTTTACAATAGATCACACAGTGCTCCTGCAAGAAAAAAAAAGCAAGATATTCCACAAAGAGCCCTTTTATGGCTTCAAAGTTTCATTTACTTTTGGGAGGTTGTCTTGTTTGTTTGTTTTTCTATTTGCTGACACAAACAACTTTGTGCTGAGGTTGCTGCAAAAATAAATGTATTTTTAAGTGTCCATTCAAAAATAGTAAATAAACTTATTTGTTTCCTTTGAATCAGGAATTGAAGCAAGCTTTATATTAAAAGTTCGTCCTCTAGAGAAATACCCTGTGGATCTTTATTATTTAGTTGATGTCTCAGCCTCTATGCACAACAATATAGAAAAACTAAATTCCGTTGGATTTGCTTTATCTAAAAAGATGGCAAATATTTCTCTTGATTTTCGACTTGGATTTGGATCCTATGTGGATAAAACTGTGTCACCCTATATTAGCATTCATCCAGGTAGAATCCATAACCAATGCAGGTATGTAGTCTATATATTTACTGTAACACTGATAAAATATTTAATTATACAAATATACATTATTCATGTTTATTTTTAAAGCTCTTCAGAATCTTTGTTTCATTATACCTTGGTTCTCCAACAAAGTTCCTACGAAAATGCTGAAAATTATTATACAATAATTACTTCTGAAATATCTGGTGAGTGATTTCAGAAAAGCTGTTTCTGTATCAGAAAAAAGGTGCAATGTTTTCTTTAGCAAAGCAAGCCAAACAGCATTCTGCTTTGGTGTAGTTGAATATGTTTTGCATTGAATTTTATTAACTATCAACTGTTGTATTCTTAGTTGCTTTGGATATATGTTGCCTAGATTCATCACAAAGTTTTGTGCTTCTTGACCTAGGACTTCTCTTCTGGTGTGTGGCCATGTATTCATTAACTTTTCATAAAACTCTACTTTTTTCAATGTGATGCAGTTACTTTCAGCTCATTCAATGAACAAAAGTGATCCTCTGGTCTAATTCCACAATTGTAATAAGAATGAACTCCCATTTTAAATAAGAAAGGTGTTCTGGCTTGCATTTCTTTTTTCTTGTCATGACTTTTATACCTTGCATTCAGTACATACGTAAAGTGAGGGATCACTTCCAAAACCTTCTGGAGAACAAGATTATGAATAATCAATTCAAATCTGTATAACCTGTAATATCTGGAGAAGTGAATATGCCTTCTTGTCCGTTATTATCTTTCCTGGGAAGACATCCTAGGATCCAAAGTTCTGTGAAGTCCATAAGTATCTTTTTTTATTTCAGTGTTTCTTGAATTGGACACGAGTAGTGGAATTCATTAGTTAGGTATAAAGGTCTAATTCTTAAGTAGTCCTCTAGACTGTCTATATAGTCAGTGGAGATCAGTTAGCACTGCCAGGACACAATTCATTTTGCCTAAAAGTAGACATCTGCAGAGGTATTAATTCTTACAGTGCCAGTGCCTCTGCACTGACTCTTAAGTTGATTTGAGGGCAGGCAGATTATAGTCCAGATGCCTACACAATATTCAATGGAAGGTAAATAAGATGAAACCTGCTCAGCATCTCTAAACCAGATGAGCACTTCAGCTTGCACTGTAAATTCCGTTGCCCTAAATGGGTCTCAGAGCAGCAACCTGTACAAGTGCTACAGCACTAGCTCACTAATGTCAAACTTCATCCTTTCTCCCCTTATATATAATTTCAAAAAGTATCATTTACGACCAAGATGGTGCGGTAAATGGAGTTTCCCATCCATTTAATGACATAAATGTCACTAATGTGTACATTATTTTTTCTACATTTACTTACTAATAGTGGATGTAGGAACTTAAATTTTATTTATTTTTGATCCAGTAGACCAGGTATTGAGCTATTAGAAGATCTTAATGCTGCAGTGTAATAGCCCGTTTTCAGAATAATGAAAACAAAGCTGTATCACTCTGTAGATGTTCCAGAAGGGATGATATAATTCTCTAAGATCATACCATTGCTCACATCATGTTTATTCTCATTCTGTACAGAAACATTACATATGTTCTGTTACTATATGAACTAACATATTGCATACATTTCCATAACATACCAAAGAAAAATCTGTTGTTCATAGTAAATTCAAACTAATCCCCACTGAACTTAATCTCACTTGAAGTTATTTTTCTTGAAATATTTCTTCTACTGTGCTTATATACAGGATTTTATGGGTTGATAGGGAATATTTATATCTCCTTCAAATGGAAAATATGGAATGTGTTAGACTTTTATTGTGTTTTGTTTTTGTACAGTGATTATAATTTAGATTGTATGCCTCCTCACGGTTATATTCACGTGCTATCGCTGACTGACAATATAGCAGAATTCAGAAATGCAGTGAATAAACAAAAGATTTCTGGGAATATTGATACGCCTGAAGGGGGTTTTGATGCAATGCTCCAAGCAGCTGTATGCCAGGTAAGGAGCTTATTAAGAAAAGACTAAATGGTAGTTCGGACACACACACACACACATATATATATATATATAAAAATATATAGGTACCACAGTGCTTGGCGTTCCTGAATTCAAAATGTCAGTTCTAGGACTGATACTAGTAAGATTTCTTCCTCCTTTTCCACTATTTCCCCTTTAGCTATACATTTCTGTTTCCCATTGAAACTGATAAAGGATTAATTTCGGCCAATTACAAAATTAGTTTCAAAAATAAAGCCCTCCTTGTGCTTCTAAGTGAAGACATACCATTTGACATTTCTTCTACTTGAGAATGTACTTGAAAATTGAAGGATCAGTTACATATCTGCTCACACAGACAAGGAAAACAAATGCACTTCAGCTTTATATCATCTTTTAAAGAACAACTAAAAATTAAATTTTCTATACTGATAAAATTTCATCACCATCTCTCCCATGCAGAAAATAATGGAGAAGGTCTGCATCAGTAATTCCCAAGCTATAAGCAAATTAAATTATAGGTGTTTGTTTGCTCTAAAGGGGTCTTTTGCATGTCATTTTTTCTTCTGTGCATAGTAGTGCAATGGAAATTTTGAAAGTTGACTGGGTCATGGGTTTGCTAATGCTATATAAGATACTCTTTCTGGTGCTTTTAAAGAAAGTGATTCAACTCCTGTCCAAATCACAGGCTAAGTGTGTTTCTTATCTTTTGTGATGATGTCAGGACAATCCTTTTATCTTGTCCATCTTCATGTTCTCTTTTGGAGCATTGGAATGAATCAAGGCCGAAAAGGAATCCAAACTGTGTTAAAAATTAATACTTTGGCCCTAGTTTTATTTTATTTATTTCATTTTGATGAGCTGTAAAACAGGTAAATAAAAGTCACTCTTCACAGACTCTGTGATCACAGCTGTTGTAAAAAATTATTCTGAGGCTTTGGAAAAATTCCTTACAATCAGTGTTTCTCATTGAACACATTCCACACTTATGACATGCGAGCTCTAGAATAATATATGCTTCCAAAAACAATAGAATGGAAACATTCATGAGAATGAGGAGACTTTCCTTCTAACTTAACTGAATTGTGAACCAAAATGGATGAGAACAATGTAGAATTCATAACTACCATCATGAACTATAATTTATATTAATGTGCACTCATTTTGCCTACAGTAGAGCTTTGTAACTTGCTCCATCTTGCTTTAACCAATACATCCCTGTTGCAAGCACTAGCAGGTTAGGACATTAAGCTTCTTTAAATGTTTTTTTGCTGTGATGTATGTAGGTAGGAATCCTGAGATGACAAAGTGAAATGATGGAGTCTTAGGAGCAAGAAGTTTCTACAGTGTTGAAGGAGAATTTTAGATTATTTAAGATATAACCTCTTTATAAACAAAACTTTAAATACCCCTTTAGGGGAATACTGTCTAGGATTGTCTGAGGGAGTCTGATGCCTAACATGTAAGCTGGAAAATGTCACCAAACTCCTCTGTACTTATTATCCCTACTGTTAGGAGATATTTAATCCCCATTCAGAGCTAGCAGGGAATGAGCCTCAGAACGGAGTTAAATCCCTCTTTGCAAAGCAAAGAAAGGAAAGGTAGAGAATAAGTCATCAAGCCTGGCTGAATACATGGACTGTATTGCAGTTACATGTTTCACATGAGATAGAATATACCTGTCAGTGTTAAGAGAAATGGTAGAGATGAGACAACATTGTAGGGAGGAGGAGCAAGGAAGGAGGAAAAAGGAGGAAAAATGGAATTGGTGAAGAAGAAGATGGAGTAATCAGGAGGAGGAATATTTAAAAAGAGTATGAAGTGATTCATGTGTGCCTCTAAAGTTTGATTTAAAACAGCCGTTTATTCCTTGCAGGGAAAGAAGTGTTCTGGAAATAAAAATTGGTACCTAACCTAGTTTTAGATATAAGCTTGCCCTTCTACATCGTTAACATCACTGAATTCCTAAAATACATTAAATTCTCCTCTGCGGATGCCACTGTGCTATTAATCTCTTAAGGTGGTGGATAGATGTAATATTTTGCTGCATAATAAGGAATTTCTCAGTTTGCATGTGCATGATGAGACTCACAAATTTATTGGTTGATCATAGGCCAATATCCTTTCTGGAAAGCTGTGTATGAAAAGGAAATTATAGAATGATGACATATAAAGTAAATAAATATGAAGTAAAAGTAGAAGAGGGCACCAGGTACCAATAGGAATTAATGCATATTTGTTGATTGTAATGCTTTTTGAATCCCAGAGTTATGCAAAGTGCTACGCATTTGCACTTGACTGTAACAGTGACACACATGAAGTAGCAGCTGCAACCCAAGTCCCATATATAATGCATAACTTTTATATACTTTAGAGGGATTTTTCTTCAAATAGCAAAGAAAGTGGTAAGTGTATCTCTGACTCACAGTAGTAGTTTTCAGGTGTAGGACATGATGTGAGTTTCCACACAAAATGCTTTAAGTAGCCTAGTTTAAACTCAGTGCTGCTAAGCAGTGTTAATATCTGAAAATAGACTTTCACATTCATTTTTCACGTTGTTATTTATTATTTTAGAAAACAGGTAGTTACTACTTTCTTATGCTTAATTTTGTTTTTGTTTTAGAGCCATGTTGGATGGCGCAAAGAAGCAAAACGACTGCTTCTTGTGATGACAGATCAAACTTCCCATCTGGCCCTTGACAGTAAATTAGCAGGGATCGTCATTCCCCATGACGGAAACTGTCATTTGAAAGATAATGTGTACGTCAAAGCTACGAGTATGGTAAGGTATATGTCATACATTCTTCCTTCAGAGAAGTGGTGTCAAACTGCATAAATGAGGTTTTTAAATTGCTGCCAAAGCATTGCTTTTAATTCAGTTATTAGAATAGTTTTTTCCCAGGTAGGCAAGATGTGAAATGAAGAATCAATTGCTGGGAAATATTTACATTGGTTTTGTCTGGGATAAAGTATTTTGGAGGCACAGCTGAGGAGAATATGTTACTGGGTTTGGTGTGGGTTTTTATTAGCATTTCACAATGATGAGCAGTTCTTACATGCATATGTAAGAATTTCATGATCCTGCTAATGGGACAAAGGTAGTGGTCATGCTTTATGGTCAGAAGATGAATAGTTGCTTTGATTGGAAAAGCTTGGTAAGAGTAGAACAAAAGACATACAACAGCAATGAGCTAATTGAACCATGATGGACTAGAAAATACTCTTGTGTCACAAAGCTTTGCTGTGGTAATACACTTGAATCTCACAGTACTGAAACCAATGTGTGGTAATACATACCTGTGCAAAAAGTTGTATCAAATCCACTGTAGCAAAATAATATGCCTTCAGTGGATATTTTTAGCTTTCAAAATAATTTCTTCAAGAATGTATAAAGCAGTCATGAATGATTGAAGACAGGCATTTTTTTTCTAAAATTTGTAGTTTTTAATTCCTTTGGCTATTTCCTAAAATAATTATGAATCATTTATTTAAGAAATATGAATCACTACTTAATTGTCATGTAATCACCAGAAAACAGAAATATGAACTGTGGTATCATTAGTGCACGTTACAGTTTTATTTTCATTGCTATCTGCACTTAGTTGAAGCATATGGCCTGTGTTCAGCTCCAGCCAGCAATGTGATTGTGAAGTCAGTGAGGGCTGTATGTAAGTTAGGCGAGACCTGAATTTCATCCCAGCAAATGGTGTTTACAAGGATCAGGGGCAGCAGGAAGCAGATGCTGTGTGGTGTGTGATCATGAAATATGGGAGGTTTCTGGGAATCGGTGGGTGTTCAGGATCTTGCTCAGCAGAGGAGGGAGCCGAGCGTGTGCTAACAGGAAGGTTGTTTGGATTTCCGATTATCTAATGTTCTTGCATTTATATACTCCCTCTGTCACCTCTTGGATATTCCCTCATAGATGTCAGGATTATTTATTTCTATCTAGCCAGTCTGTTCAGTTTCAGTATTTCTACAGTGTCCCTGGGATAAAAACACCCCCTTCCTTTATTCTACTTAAAGCAAATAATTCCAAAACTTTCCTTTTCCAAAGCAGAGCATACTTATATGTTATGGTGTCCCTATCCCTATTTTTCTTTTCTTTTTTTCCTTTTTTTTTCCTAATTTCAGTGCTATAAATGAGAGGAATTTTGATCTGCTTATTAACAATTGTTGAAGGTAGAAATTTTATTCTGCTGTTCATGGTTTCTTTGGTAATAAAGATATTGTCTCCTTCAGAAAAAAAAAGACAACTATATTTCGTTTCTCTCCAACTTGAGAAATTAACCTGTTTCATCTAGAAAACCTCATAGATGAGATTAATTAATTAATTAATATCATTATTTTACTGTCCCATATATAGAAAAATAAAGTTCCATGACTGTTGCTAGTGATGCCTTTTGTGAAATGAGGTGGTCTTTTTGGCCGCCCAAATGAAATGACCTTGAATGTTGCTTAGATCTGTGATAGCACATTTTGGCCTATGTGTTTTCTGGGTGCTAGCCCATATTTTGTCAACCACAGGTTAATTCTTGCATGTCCATATGTAATAGTGGGCATGCATTTAGTAATTTAAAAGAGTAGATTTAACATGGTAACACAAGAGTGTCTGTAAGGGCAGGTGTACTGTTTTCCTGCTGTTTTTCATTTCTTCTCAGTGTTATGTAGCCTGTGATTATTTGAGTCATAGAGATTCATAAAGAAATTTCAAATTAACAAGTAAAATCAGGGGGAAAAAAGACTATTTGATATTTAAATGAAATGTTATTGAAGGCTTTCAGTTTTTTAAAATATGAAGCATATTTTTGCTTTTTTTTCCTTACCAATGCAATTCTGCTGTGCTATGCTAAATTAAAGAGCCATCTGTAATCACATTATTTTCCTACTTTGATTCTTAGCTTCTGGTAGTCATGAGAAGATTGCATTTTGACATATTTTTATTTCCTTCTTGTGCCATTTAAGAGGACTTTGCTGTATTTATTTGTGTAAGTTTAACCTTTACATCAGAAGTGTTTCCAGTTAGTCACTTTTCTGCCTGTTTTTTTCTAATGTTTGCTAAGCAGTCACACAGAAGTCATCAAAAAAACATAAGACAGGAAAGAAATTTAGTCCATTTTAATTAGATCTGTGCTTGGTTAACTCCCTTTCTGAAATACTTAACATCTGTATTAGTTATCTTCTCAGCTTAACACAGTAGGTTAAAATAATAAAATAAATGATGTAACTGGAACAAGAAAGATGATCTAAAATGAAAGTACATTTGCCTGAGCAGTGGTGGGAAAAGATAAGATAAAAGTACATGAAGTGCAGCAAG
This sequence comes from Aegotheles bennettii, assembly GCA_013398125.1. Lineage (NCBI taxonomy): Eukaryota > Metazoa > Chordata > Aves > Caprimulgiformes > Aegothelidae > Aegotheles > Aegotheles bennettii. Next base: position 27,241 of record VZRW01007699.1, on the reverse strand, counting down.
GTTTTTACAGCAAGCAAAGTGAGGCTCCATGAGTGACCAGCAGTTCCTTATGTCATCTCTTTACACACTTAAAATGAAAAGTATGAGTCTGTTGATGCTTTTTTTATTCTAATAAAATAATTTTTTCTTTCTAATCTAAAGTGAGACTAATGTATGACCAAGGTGGGCACTTTAGTGAGGTCAAGATGACAAGCAGACCAGGTTGTTTGGGGATCCAGTCCCTGCAGCCCTTGCATGTCTGTGTTGTCTGTTGACTTCAGTAAGCTCCATCTGAATAAGTTTTTGTTTCAGGAAGGCTTGGAAACCCATTTCTGATACCACTGATTCCGGAGTTTTGCCATTAGTTGCAGAGATGTTGAAAAGCCACTTTGCTGGAATTCAGACATGTCTATCATTATGTGTTCAGCAGGAAACTGACTTCTTTGACCATCTCACAATCCCTCAACATTATGCCTGTCCTTCACACATTCACAGTGCAGGAGGTATTTGTAGGACACATGGCTTCACTCGTCTGTGTCCTGGGACCGCTTGGTGTGATCTGCCAGAAAGTTGCATGTGACCTGTAGGGTTGTGCAGCACATTGGAGGCCCCACCACTGTGGTCCATGGTCATGGAGAAGGCAGGAGGCTGTAGTACTGTGTTGCAGGCTATTGAGAGTGGCAACAATGCTACTGCTGCTGCAGTTCACCTACAGTTGTGCTGTGTGGTAGGAATGCATGCTCACTGAACCCTCGCATATGGCACACTCCCCAGCTGGAGCCATAAGAAAGCCTATTTGTAGCTGTGCTACCTACCTTTTCTCACTTATTTTACAGAATATAATCTCTTACTGAAGGGCACAACAGTTGAAAGAGGTGTGGACCCTGGGTGTGGATCAAAACTGTAGCGAGAAACTCCTTTGTTCTTTCTATGTGAGGCTCTTTATAATGGTGCGATATGATGGAAAATGAATTTTGTCCCCTTGCATAACTTTGTCTCAGCTGTCTTGGCATTCAGATTATTGTTAGGAGAGCAGATGACTTGCAGGGTGCCTTGAGTAACAAGTGGCACTCTGAGGAATGAACTGTGCAGGAAGGGAGTGTGTTTGTGCAAGACGGAGACAATATGGGCCAGGTGGTGAAAAATACCAGGAAGAGAAAGACAGCAGAAGTATATGGAGGAAAGGGGTTGAAAGACTTGATGTAAGTAGAGGTGTCCAGGTGAAATCTCTGTAAGGTGAAACACAGGCCAAGGCCCCAGTCACTTCTCTATATTTACTCATTAATTTTAAATGTTGAATTTACTTGATAAGTATTCACAGATGTATGGTAAATAAGCAGTAACTTTCAGATACAGTTTGTTTTAGAGTACTGGAGCAGGAGGGAACTCACATAGCCCAGGGATAGAAAGCCCACTGAGACTGCAGACACCCTTGTGCTTCCCCAAGTCTTGCATGAAGGGATAGCAATGCACCTCTTATTCTCAAATCCATGTCAGATCTCTCAATGAGAAGTGTAGAAGGGCAGGTCACTGGCACAAGATATGCTGTTGTAGATACTTCACCAAATAGAGCAATGTCATTAATGGGGAGAGACATGAAACTCATGCTACCTTCTTTAAGCACAAGCATGACTAAGAAAATGTAGCAGGTTGTCACAGTGGGGACTAGAGGCATCAATCCTAAGGCAGGTCTTGGACATACAGAGAAGGAAAAAGCTGTCAGCCATAAGATATGTACACAATATTGACATTGCTAGAATCTGACCCAGTGGCTGCATTTACCTGATGTGTCTGATCCCTGGTGCCAAAATATATTTCAGAGAAACTAACTTTTAATTTCTCATCTTGCTGTTCCCAAAAGCACACCTCATCTCAGTGCCCTCATGTTGTACTTTCTCCCTGACTTTTGCACAAGAATGCACCTATCATTCTCAAGAATCCTGTTACTCTTCTAGACAGACCATGGTAAACATTGCATCCATGTTTTTTAAGCATCAGACTCAAGCCAACACCATGGTACTGTATGGTAGTCCTCCCACGGTGCAGCACCACTGCATAGCTGACAACAGATAGGCCTGTCACAGCCTGGCTGATGCCCTGATGAATTTTTTCTGTTATGATCTGTTTATTTGGTTGGTCCCACCTTCTTTTGGATGTGGGCCTAACGTTTGGATGTAAACGTACATTTAAAAATAAGGATTGAGATGGTTTTGGTATCCTGTATTTTGTCATATATGAAATGGAAGATTTTCCCCTACTAATCTGCAGTCTTCTCTTTTCTGTTGTATTTTGCAGGAGCATCCATCTCTTGGGCAGCTCTCTGAAAAACTGATTGACAATAACATCAATGTTATTTTTGCAGTTCAAGGAAGCCAGTTCCATTGGTATAAAGTAGGTTAGAAGCCTGGTTTCTTTTTCCAATTTTGAAAGCACAATATTTATATTAAAAATTAAAACTGTACATAAATGATTGTATTTTTTTATAGGATCTCTTACCTCTGTTGCCTGGTACTGTTGCAAGACAGATAGAATCACAAGCAGCAAATCTCAATGATTTGGTGGTAGAAGCCTATCAGGTATGATCAGAGTGTCGATGTTCTATGCCCTGTTTGTACAGGGATTTTTCACCTTTTGTAGCCTAAAGTTGGAATTTCCTGGATCTTGGTTCCTATCTGAAGTCCACAAAGATAATTTCCCTGCTTTTCTGAATATCCAGGTTGGTGCATGACACTATCTCATAATCTCTTTCAAATTCCTGGATTGTTGGGGTCTCAATGCCAAGAGCAAGCACTTATCTTCTTTCTGAAGGATGTTCCTAAATATGCTATTAGATTCTCTGTAGCTGTTTCCAGGTAACTTCAAAAGAAATGTCTGATTTCTTTGAATTTTGGCATCCCTGATCTTTAGTTACAGACCAGACACCACTGTCTAGGCACCATATATATTCACAGCAAAAACTGTAGTATCTAGAGGGTTTTACAGCATAAATCTTAGAGAATGGGCAACAGGTGGGGAATTTACAGGGAGGTAGTTTGACAACAATGGATGTTGTGGAAAGCAGGATTTACACTGCACAAAGCAGTGTAATGACCTGGGGTATTGAGGGATAACAGTGAAGAAGTGTTTTGATGGGGATTACGGAAAGTAGGAATATGGGAAAGAGGAAGTAAGAGTAAGGGAAAGAGAAAGTAATAATATGGGAAAGAGCATAAAGTCATTTTTCACAAATGCTTGACAGGGAATGGCAGCTTGAAAATGGAAATTAGCATCTTGATAATGAATGAAAGATAGCCTGGTGTTTTGAATGATTACTGACAAATTCATAGTTAGCAAACTGGGATTCTTCTTTTCTTTAGAGTTAAATGAATGAACATAAAACTATTAATGTTTTCGCTCAGGAAATCATTGGAAAAAATAATTTCTATGTGACTGTCTGGATAAAATCCAGACAGAATTTGTAGATATGTGTGAAATCTACAGAAAATGTAGAAATGTTGTAATATCAGGAAGAACTTTTTCACTGTGAGAGTGCCAGAGCACTGGAACAGGCTGCCCAGAGAGGTTGTGGAGTCTCCTTCACTGGAGACATTCAAAACCCGCCTGGATGCGTTCCTGTGTGATGTACTCTAGGTGACCCTGCTCTGGCAGGGGGGTTGGACTAGATGATCCTTCGAGGTCCCTTCCAACCCTAGAATTCTGTGATTCTGTGATTCTGTAAGAGGGAGCATAAACAGCTTTGAAAATCATAGAATCATAGAATGGTTTTGGTTGGAAGGGACCTTAAAGATCATCTGGTTCCAACCCCCCTG